>CM076580.1:1820771312-1820909798 GCA_034641835.2 Pinus albicaulis
TTATTGCTGCAGTAGCGTAATTCTGTGTTGTAGGGTGTTGCCGTGGTGACTTTACGACACCACCTCCTTCTCTTGTTTTTCAGAGGGAGAGTCTCTCTTTCCTTGGAGGATCAGATTGGAAGATTTTGGAGCTGATTTGCAAATCTTGGCATCAGGCCAACAGTTATTCTGCCCCTACTGCGTAGTCCCTTTCTGTATCTGTGTTATTTTTATGGTGCAGCTGCTGTGAGGGTTTGCCGGTTGATTTGTGGGGAAGATCTCAAGTGTAAGGATCAGCCTTCCACTTTGGAGATCTATTGGAGGAGGTCTACTTCAGTTGATCATCATATTCAACCTTCTCTATTTGGTTTCAGTTTGGAGTTGCAGTAGCTGCCCAACAACTCCGGCATTTTGGTCGTATCGTGTATTTCAGCCAATCCCTTGAAGGATTGAGATCTTATTGCTTATAAGGGTTAGAGCTTTGCTCCCCTATTGTATTTGAGCTATATACTGTCATATCTATGTATTGGAGCAGCATTTTGTCTTAGACTGCGTTTTTCATAGCCTGGGGTTTATGCAGAAATAACAGTGCTTTTCATGTTTATGTACATGTGTTGTGGAGGCTTGCATTTCTTCTCTTGAGAGGTTGTTTCCTCAATATTTGTATTCTCTCTTGCTGCTACATATATTATTGGCTATATATTCATCTTCTTGTCTCACATCTTCTGGAGAAAACGCTGAAAGGGTTTCTGCATCAATCTTTGTCTTGCGGCACCTCTATTTTGAGGGGTTTTTCTATATAAACTGCTGTTTAACCTTGCTGAAAGCCTATGCCTTGTTCTCAAACTCATTCTCTGATTATTTATAGTGTTATACATCATATTCCTTCAGAAAATACACTGCCCTTGCTTCAGCAAATTTCTGCATATTCAAAGTCTTGGGAAATCATGGTTTTTATTGACTAGTCGGGAATGAGGAACTATTTAACATAGCAAAACGTTTTTGTTTGAGCTGAAATTCGACATGGAAGTCCCTCTTGACCTATTCTAACATATTCCAGAACCTTGACCTGTCATTTTACGCAAATTTCCTTATTCACTCATTTTAGGGCCAAAATCCTCACTTTTCCCCACCTTTTTGCCCTTAAAAGCTGAGTAAAGGTTGCTGCTGCTATTTATTTTGGTTGCTGAACATTTTCAGAGATATGATATGATAGCTGAAGCCCTCATACCTGAAGAATGCGAGTTTGCTGGCTAAGGCTTGTATATGCTATAAGGTTGAGAAATGATTGATAGTGTTGTTGTGCCCTTGAGAGTTATTATTGGTTCCAGTGTTGTTTGACTGGGTGAGGTTATGTTGTAGATGCCATGAACAATTGACAGTAGAAAGTATTGTATGTTGTTGTAGCCCTCAAGTATTGCCATGTCTTGTCATGAGCGTTGTGTAGGATAAGCTTGTCTATAACTACCATCTGATGTATGTTGTTGAATGAGTATGTTCGGTTAGTCTCCTTGAGTACATATTGTTGAATAGTTTGATCTTAATGATGAGCAAAAAGAGAATGATATGTATGGTTGCTATGATTGCAGTATAGTTGTATATTGAGTCAAAGCTTGCTAGCTAGGGTTTGATATATATGATGAGCAAAGGTCTCTTGATTTGATAGGTTGATGTAACTTGAGTAGAGCTGTTGTGGCAGTGGACTTGATAGAGTTTTTATCCTTTGAGCAATCGCAGAACAACAATGTTGTTGATAGTAGTGCTTGAGCAGCATGTTCAGTGTAATCTGTCTTATTCTTTATCTTCAGGGTGGTAGGGTGGTGCAAGGCAGAGATTGGAGTCTCCTTTAGGTTGGAGCTTGAGAACACTTCAAGGCAACAAGGTGGTGCTAGGGTAAGTGTAATATCCCCAAAGGGAAATAACCAGTAATAAACAGAAATATGCCAGACAGATATAGAAAATACAATGCTGAACCAGATCATGGAACAATTACACATAGAATGCCAGAAAACTGATCCATTTTATTAATCTGAAAGTACATAGAGAGGAGTACAAGAAAATCAGAATGAGGGCACCTATCCTTGCTCAAGGCAAGTGAAGAATCCTCTCAGGAAATAGGAAATGGCTACTACAGAAACTGCATCCCAGCTGCTGGAAGAAACTGCCGTAAACTGCTGCTGCTGGAGTGAACTGAAGCTAGGGGCTGATCCCCTTGCAGGAATGAGCTAAAAATCTACAGATCACCTATACTCGCTGCTCCGGACAAAACCCAGAAACCGTGAAGCAAATGGACCACCTCCGAAAATCGCCCCCAGAAACCCTCCTCCTACAAAAACGCTGTGCCTTCAGGAACAGCACAGAAGCTCAAGAAATATGCTGGCAAAAGGGCTGGATCTACCCACAAATCCTCCAGATGAGATGACCAACTCCTCAAGGCTGAAAACACTGAAAAATGCTGCCAGAACCCCACATAAAGACCCTACTCATCAGATCTGCGTCCTCCCTGACTGGATCTGCGTCCTCTCTGCCCAGATCTGCTGGAACTGAGTCATACAAGGCTGGATCTGCTACTATCTCTCCAGATCTGCGTCCCACAAGGCTAGATCTGCTGCTAGCTCTTCAGATCTATGCTAGATCTGCCAATATCTCCTTAGATCTGCAACCTCAAAGGTTGGATCTGATGTTATCTCTTCAGATCTAGGCTGGATCTGCCAATATCTCCTCAGATCTGCAATCTCCCAAGCTGGATCTAGTGCTACCCCTCCAGATCTGCAACCTACAGAACCAGATCTGCAAATATATGCTCAGATCTACAATCTCCAAGGCTGGATCTATCACTGTGCCTTCAGATCTGCGTCCTTCCTCTTCCTACTGGAACAACGTCCTCACTCCAAACTGATCTGCGTCCTTCCTGCTGCTGAAACTGCGTTTTTCCTGCTAGATCTGCGCAACCACTAGAGGGCTTCTTCCTCTCCGACTCTCCACCTGAAACTGCTACTGAAACTGAAAGATAGAACTCAGAAATTAACCTTACTAGGGCGGGCACTCGGAGTCCCCCGAAGCTAAGGGTGAAACCAGAAATAACCTTACCAGGGCAGGCACTCGAAGTCCCCCGAGGCTAAGGGTGAGATCTCCGACCGGAGATACTCGTGCACTAAACAGTGCTGCAGACCGACTAAACAACCGGCGTGCTGAAGCAGACAAAAGTCTAGCTCTCAATATCAATATCAAAATATGCATGTCCAAATGAGGTGAGAACCCCTCCTTTTATAATGCTAAACTCCCTCCAAAACCTTAACTGCGTCCTTCATCTTGCAGTTACCCTTGGGTCAGCGTGAGGCCTCCCATCATATACGTGTGGACCCCCAAGGCCCCCTCTTTAAGTTACAACGTTAATCAACTAGGAAAACACTTTATTTTATAAAGTGAGGTGACTAAAGTGAGGTGACCCCTCTTATTTCTCACTTTATTTATTATTTCCAACTAAAGCGGAAAAATTAAACAAAAATGAAATATTCCAATTAGCAAGGCTAATTGGGAATATTACAGTAAGTTGGAGCCCGTTTAGGGTGTTGGAGCATCTTTCTAGTTGGAGTTAGTAAATTAGGGTATGGAGCATCCTTCCAATTGGAGCTGGAAATTAGGGCATTGGAGCTTCCTTTCAGTCGGAGCTAGTAAATTAGGGTGTTGGAGCATCCTTTTAGTTGGAGCTGATAAATCAGGGGGTTGGAGCCTTCTTCCAGTGGTTGTTGGAGAATCTTGGAAGTTGGAGCTTCTTGTTAATTTAATCGTTAAAGACTTATAGTAAAAACGTTCAGTGGTTTTTCTCCCGGAAGGGTTTCCACCTAAAATATCTGTTGTGTATTGTCTTGATGTTGTGCATTGTTGAATGATGTTGCTGATTTATGTGTTGACCTAATGCTAATTATAATTAATGCTATGTGAAGTTAAAATTAACTAATTGAAGTGAAGTACTGATTCACGCCCCTCTCAGTGTTTCCAACAACCCTAGGGCCTATTTTACTATCCAGATGAATGCCCTATTTTGCTATAAAGTTGCTCAAAGTTATTTTTGCTGATTACCCAAAGTGATAGAGAGCACACAAAATGACCTTTGCTTTTAATGGACTTTGACACTGTAAAGTGACCAATTGTTTGGTTGCCATAGGTTTTACTCTTTAAAATTTTTGTCTGTAGCATAAGAAACATATTGCCCTATTCATTGGGCATTGCAACACTTTAGTTGAAATCTTTATGCATGTCTGGTTAGATGGAAAGTATAAGTGGAATGCTGTTTTTGCAGGGCTCAAGGAAGAAGAAAAGCAGTGACTTAAAGTATGACGTAATGGGTTGGATTGTACTCGCTGTTGGCATAGTAGCTTGGGTGGGGATGGCAAAATCTCATATGCCTCCACCACCTATGCTATAAAATCCTTTTATTGTCAAAACAAGGTTTGCATACATGTTAGGATCCAGTTCTTGTTACTGTGATGGACTGTGCTAGCATGGCTCAAAAGGTCAACCCTATCATTTTAGATGCAAATCACTCAGTTAACTCTTTAATAATATCATTGCTGTGATTGTAGAGTATTCTGATTTTGTCAGTTTCAGAACATGTGTATAATTATTTGCAGTTAAATATGGCATCATTTGTTGTTTCTATCTATTTTTGTATCAATCATAGTAAAAATTAAACAGTATGGGTTCATTGCTTCTAGATATCTGAAGGGTAATTCTTTGTTGTTATCTTAGTTCCTTGGCAATAATTTCTATTATTATTGGATCTTTTATATTGGTGTCTAATAACTATGTGGTTCAATAATTATATCCCTTTTTATGCTCTCGATGTTGACAAAACATTTGGTTTGGGGCTGCCAGTCTTGACACATCAATTTATTTGTGTCAATAATACAAAAAGTGATGTTGAATGTTGTGTTTCGCTGTTGATGCTAGAGAAGTTCTATGACTTACTCGCTGTAGGATACATTTAAACAAAAAAAAATGGTTTAAATGTTTCCTACAGGAGATAAAAACAAAATCTGAGAAGCATTCTAGGTTGAAGGTGAAATTTCTGTTTTGCATTTAATTTTGAAATATGAGAAATTTTCACACATAACCTCCCTTGGGAGGATACTCTACTTGTGTATAAATACCTAAACTTCATCTACAATATTGTCATGTGTGATTCTGTGAACAATTGAACATTCTTTAGCCTATGGACATCATTTTATCATACAAGTGATTAAACCTATAGGAACTATATCTTTGGCATTCACTTCTATGCCTGTGTTTCTCTTTCTAGTGCATCTTTTTGACAACGCTAGCCCACTAGTTTAGTATTGTTTTCTTCTTTCTTTTGCAGGTTTTTGGTTGCTTTCAATCTCCTCGTTTTCTTGTGATCTTAACATGTGCTTCTCTTCCTATAGTTGTAACCTGCATGAATAATAAACACATTGCAGATGATGAGTTCGACACGGGGTTTGTGGTCTTTTGGGTTAGTTAGAGCTAAGCATGTCATGGATAATTTGAATGAGTCTGCCATTTGGTTAATTGTGACATCACCATCCATGACAACATTCATCTCATGACATAAATTGAGTTGCAACACGACACCTTTTGAGGCAAGTCACAATCCTGACAGGCTTTCACCCAAAAGCCTTTCGTCACATGCTTGTGTGTTGTTTGAAGCTTTCACCGAATGGACTTTTTCATAACAACATGTTGGGTCTATCTTGATCTTGGTTAGTAAAAAA
Source organism: Pinus albicaulis (assembly GCA_034641835.2). Lineage (NCBI taxonomy): Eukaryota > Viridiplantae > Streptophyta > Pinopsida > Pinales > Pinaceae > Pinus > Pinus albicaulis. The sequence goes on from CM076580.1 coordinate 1,820,777,045, forward strand.
TTGGCCAATTCATAAAGTCACAGGGTTTCTGATAAAGTGTATTAACATGTGAGTTTTCAACCTAAATAAATTACTGAATCACAACATACAAATGCCTTTTTTATATCCAACAAACTGAGAGCTACAATTAACTTAATATTTAGGTAAACATCATAACTCTTAAGGATTATATTACCTTGCAAACAGGAGGGGCTTTTATGGCATGGAAAAGAGATTGGTGCAGTTAATATCAAATCAAATCCCAGCAGAAACCACGAGGGTGTTTTTGTCATGAAAACCTGCCAAAAAATCCTATGGCTGGGATTTTTTCTTAATGTGGATGAGACACAAAATAAGTTAAATATGGAAGATAGTAATTTTGTTTTTGGTTTGGAGCAGCATCAAGATTGGAACAAATATGCTGCAATAGTCTTCGCAACATAAAAGGTAGACAATTTCCCAAACAGCAATGCCCAATGACTCAACCTCACAAATCACTTGTCAGACATTGTTGATACCTGATTATGTAGCACAGTTAAGAGTAAACAGGCTTTACTCTTCTTTATTTCGCACTCGTCAACATTTCAAGGCTTTACAATTAATAACATGAAATACACCATTGGCATTTCAATTTGGAGCATCCTATTAGTTAACAAAATTTAAAATTTTGACATCACTATATAAATTAAATGTTGTAAGGGTATTAATTTTTGTTTTATTTGTATATTTTCATTTTTAAATATGTTTGCAACTTTGCAGCATAGAAAAAATAATCTGTTCAGCTGAATGTGTTATTTTGCTATAAAGTTGCTCCAAGTTATTTTTGCTGATGGCAAAATTGATAGAGAGCACACAAAATGACCTTTGCTTTTGATGGACTCTGGCACTGTAAAGTGACTAATTGTTTGGTTTCCATAGGTTTTAGTCTTTAAAATGCTTGTCTACAGCATAAGAAACATATTGTCCTATTGATTGGGCATGCTGTTAGAGAAATTAAGGAATTGGCAGTTAATCAATTTCTCTTATCATGACATTATCTTGTGATGTTTCTGGTTATTATTATGTGTTCTTTTGTTTTATACTTTCTTATCACCAAGACTAATGCCAAACAACGAATAGAAGAGGACACAAGATGTAGCCATGCTGCTAGGGAAAACCCCTCTTTGGTGAAAACCCAGTCAAAACTCTTCCTTCAGTAAATTTAAGATGAGAAGACCAAGACCTTTAGACTATAGACTTCCTCCATCAAGTCATCTCTTCACTATGTTAGCACCGAGATCTCCCTTGCTTGCACTGAAACTTCATCCTTCTTCTTCCTGAGGTAGCCCTGAGATCCATCTTCACTGAGATCACCATTGTAGTAGTTCCGAGTCTTGTAGCATTGAATGACACCGAGGCATCATGAATGAGATAGCATTGTAGCACCGAGTATTAAGACAAAGATAACATCATTGTGGCACCAAGAATCATCATAGCACCAAGTATTAAGACAAAGATAGCATCATTATAGCACTGAGTATCAACCCATCAACATATCACTGAGTTACATGACTAAGGTTGTGTTAACACCGAAGCTTGTTTTTGTTGTAACATCATCTAGCATCGAACCTTCATCTTTGTAATGGACCAAAACCCTATCCTCTGCAATAGTACCAAATTTGTGATGTAGTCCGAACTGCATATATGTGTCAATAATTAGGCTGACATGAATACTTGTGTGAAGCCACCTTGTAGGAGACTGATTTAGGCCGACTTTGGAGACTTTTGGTGAAGGAGATGCGTTGAATTTTTTGTTGAAGACATGGAGGATGATGACCTTGAAGAAGATGACTTGATGGAGGAACCTTTTGACAAATTAATAAACGACCTAATATTACATGATTTAAAAGCCCAAATTGGATCAATTTAAATTTGTAATGACTAACCTAGAAGTCCACAATGGGGACCTTAATCTAAATATGACCCAAGCATGAAGCCCATGCTTTAATACGTCATTTAATAATAATAATAATAAATTCTTTTGACAAATATATTAATAATGAAGACAAAACCTAGTTACATTCTTCAACACTCCCTCTTAACTAGGGAAGAAGTACACAAAAGAAGTACTAGGGATCCCACTTTATCTATGAAGAAGTTTAGGCACCGCAATGCTATGGATTAGATTCTTGACCAAGGCAATCTATTCATTTGGTCTCTCAACAATTTAGGCACCACGATGCCATGGACTAGATTTCTAATCAGGGCAATCTATCCGAGTGGGACTAAGATGGATTAAAGCTTCAAGCCTCTATAGGTAGCACCAAGCTTACTTACTAACTATCAACCAAGGGAAGGTGCATATCCACCTGATGCCACCCTCCCTACCAGACATCAACACAAAGTGTCGGCTCAATGTCTTTCTAGGCAATGCTTCACTCACAAAGCGTCAACCCCCTTGATCCAGTAGATCAAGGATAACCAATCTCTCCCTATCAAACTGATTGGTAACCAACATGCTATCCACATCCTTCGAGAGATTCACCTGTACAAACAAAGCCCCAATCAACAATATAAATACATAATCAAAGCAAACCTTTGGGGTTTCTATGTTTCCTTTCAAATAATCTCAGTAGGTCTATCAGTTGAATCTTTGAGAGAAGATTCCTTTTCCTACTTCACATGTGGCAACATTTCTTCCAATATATATTCTCCAATCAAGAGATATCCCTCAATGGCCTCCTCCTTTTCTTTTATAGATCTCCTGGATCCTCCTTTTTATAAATGGAGCACTTTTCCCTCTTATTAAAATATTCCTTTTTAAAGCAGGAAAGAGTAAATTGGCTACCATGTCTCCTCCAGTCACTGAAACTCATGTCCAATTGTCCCATCCCGGTTCCAATGAGCTATTACACTAAGGTGTTCTATCATGTATTCCTCTTGGAATGCCACTTTGAGCGTAATTAACTGAGTTAAGGCCAAAATTAACTCGGTTTTCCGAAAGTTGTCGAAGTGCATTGGAATGAAAGGAAAATTCCTTGGATGATGGAATATATCAAGCGAATGCCACCCGACCTCATAGAAACTCCCCAAAACTCCTCCAAAATGCCCCTAGGCCCATTGATGACATCGTCTTGTACGTGTGACCTGTCTACTCCTAACTCTGGAAGTCCATCCTAACCCTGTCATAGGTGACACAAAAAAAGGAATATTACAAACCTTCCACACCAAGACTGCTTGTGATCCAGGTGGATATCGGTGGCCACCCACCTATTCCATTTGGACTAGCACCATCAATTCTTGCAGCTTTTCACGTTCAGCACAACTTACTATTTTTAGCAGGTTTTCGGGTCCTCCACTCCCGAAGCCGTTTTTGGACCTTAATGATCCAGGTGGATATTGGTGGCCACCCACCTATTCCATTTGAACCCCCACCATCAGTTCTTTCAGTTTTCAAGTTGCAACAAAACTTACTATTTTTAGCAGTTTTTCGGGTCCTGAACTTCCGGAGCCGTTTTGAGGCCCTAAACGACGTTTTTTGGTAAAAAGGAGAGCAACATGGGTCCGTCGACCGATGTTGCTCGTTCAAAAATTGTACTCGGATAAATCTTTCTAACGAGCTATTGAGCGCGTCAAACGGAGATCGGATGCCAAAGTTACGCCCTCGGGAAGTTGAACCACCAATTTACAAAAACGGGCACCCACAGTTTTGGCGCCTCATCTCCTACGGTTAGGTTTTTGGATGTTTCGGATTCTACATTGTTTCTCAACAATAAATAGGCCCTCGAGTCTCATTGTAACACAGTTCAGAGGCCTGTAGCCGCCACATCTCTTCTCAGAGATAGCTACCAGTGCCCTAGCTAGTTTTATTTCCATTCTGTCTGTAAGCATATTTCTGTTATTTGATATTAATGAAATGAAGTGACTACGCGCATCTCTTTTTTCCCGGTTGGGAGATATTGCGTTCTGCATGAAATCCCAAATAGGTATCGAGCGAATTGCTCTTTCTTTGTTTTTTTTTGCATGTCCCCAACGCGGTCAGGGTATAAGGAGTTAGGGCTCGATCTGGTTGAACCCTTGCAAGATGACCTACTGAAACCCATTGACCTCCCCGCGTGGAAGAAAGAAAAGACGGAGGCGGGAGATCATCAATGTTATCGAGGAGGCCCTCGAGAAACAAAGGAACGTGATGATGGATAACTTTGCTCAAATCCTTCAACGACTGCCCACATATGGCGCATCTGCATCCAACAGCCACTCTGGAGGCGCCACTCCCTTCAAGGTACAGGTAAACTTTGACATTCCTATATTTAAAGGAAAAATAGATGCAGACGCTGTAGACAGATGGTTAAATTTGTTGGAAGGGTATTTCTCGGTCCATGACTTCTCTGACCGAGAAAAGATTATTTTTGCACTCCTCAAAGCTGCCCCCCATGTCAAAGACTGGTGGGAAACCTACCGTGAGCAAGAGGGCGAAGGGGACCCCTCTCTGTTCTCGGCCACACCCACTTGGAATTCGTTCCGAGACGGCATCAAGGAACAATATTACCCTGTGGGGAGCTATGAGGACAAATACATCCAATGGACCACGCTGCGGCAACAAAAGGATCAAGATGTACACGAACTGACGAATCTGTTCCATACCCTACGCACAAAGTTGGGTATTAAAGATTCAGAGAGACATTTGGTGCTCAAGTACCGCGGCTGTCTGCACAAACACATTCAGGAGGAAATGGAGTTCCTCGACATTACATCGCTTGGCACGACATATCGCTATGCCACCAAGATCGAGCAGAAATTTAAGCAGAAGAAGCGAGACTTTGGATCTGCCAATCCGAAAGGTGCCCCCGAATCGAAGAACAAGGGGCAAGGCCAAAGCAATGTGACTCAGAACAACACCACAAATCCAAAGAAGGACACAGGGAAGTGGTGTGAATTTCATAACAGCCCCACTCACAGCACAAATGAGTGTCGGGCCAAACAGTCTTTGGTGGCCGAACTAAAGGCACCCGAATTAGATGCATTTTCTGATCCTGAGTAGAACCAGACAAAGGCAATGACAAAGGGAAGCAGATCATTGATGCAAATCCCAGTGCTATTGTTGCCACCACCAAGATCCAGAGGGAGGGTCCAGAGGATCCAGAGGAGGGGGAGCGCCTCTTCCAGTCGCAGATGTGGGTGAAGGGTTCTCCGCTACAATTTCTCGTTGATAGCGGAAGCCAAAAGAACCTCATTTCAGCAGAGGTCGTGAAGCGGCTCGACCTACCTACCATAGCACACCCGTAGCCGTATACCATCGGGTGGCTCCACCCAGGGAGAGATCTCCGCATTCGCCAGCAGTGTCGCCTTCCATACAGTATCAAGCCATTCACGGATGAGGTATTGTGTGATGTTGCTCCTCTTGATGTAGCTGATGTATTATTGGGCCAACCATACTTGTGGAAGCGTCATGCTGTGTATGAGTCTAGGCCTCGTGCTGTTATTATTACTTTGGGAAATAACTTGTACAGGATATCGGAGGTAGCACCGCCTCCTGTCATCTCTTTAACTACTGCAAAACAATGCAGTAAGATTGTTTCCCAAACCAGGAAATTCATTTTCCTTACTACTCACTCACAGGGAAAGAAAAATATTGTGGCCACAACCTCGAAACAGGGCTCCCTTGCACGGTTGCCGCAGATGGACAAAGTCATGGAGGAATACGAGGAAGTTTTCCCCTCACTCATAGAGGTTCCTCTACACTGTCAGGACAAGCACTCCATTGATCTGACTCCCAACGCACCACCGCCTGATGTTGCCATACATCTTGCAACTACACATACAGAATCCAAACATGTATTGTCTGAGGCTGATAAAGAAACCAAATTTACTAAATGCATCCAGCATGTCCACCCGCAGGTCCTTGACATCTTCAACACATCTAATACTCAGTTCAACAGAATTTGCCTCATCTCATCGAGGATCTCAACGCAATGGGGACCATTGCTTCCTAAGGAGGGAGGAATGATCCAGGTGGATATCGGTGGCCACCCACCTATTCCATTTGGACTAGCACCTTCAATTCTTGCAGCTTTTCACGTTCAGCACAACTTACTATTTTTAGCAGGTTTTCGGGTCCTCCACTCCCGAAGCCGTTTTGGGGCCTTAACGATCCAGGTGGATATTGGTGGCCACCCACCTATTCCATTTGAACCCCCATCTTCAGTTCTTTCAATTTTCAGGTTGCAACAAAACTTACTATTTTTAGCAGTTTTTCGGGTCCTGAACTTCCGGAGCCGTTTTGAGGCCCTAAACGACATTTTTTGGGAAAACGGAGAGCAACATGGGTCCATGGACCGATGTTGCTCGTTCAAAAATTGAAGTCCTCGGATAGATATTTCTAACGAGCTATTGAGCGTGTCAAACGGAGATCGGGTGCCAAAGTTATGCCCCCGGGAAGTTGAACCACCAATTTACCCAAACGGGCGCCCACAGTTTTGGCGCCTCATCTCCTACGGTTAGGTTTTGGACGTTTCAGATTCTCCATTGTTTCTCAATAATAAATAGGCCCTCGAGCCTCATTGTAATGCAGTTCAGAGGCCTGTAGCTGCCACATCTCTTCTCAGAGATAGCTACCAGTGCCCTAGCTAGTTTTGTTTCCATTCTGTCTGTAAGCAAATTTCAGTTCTTTGATATTAATGAAATGAAGTGTTATTTCCGCTGCATCTCTGTATTTATGGTTATGTGTTTATTCTGTTGCGTTCCTGCATAAATCCGGATCAACTTGCCCTCAAGCAATCCAAATATGTGGGCTACCTTGTTGGCCCAATGCAATTGAGACCCAATGCTCGGATCCCATACAAACCCCTAGGTGCCGCTATGTTTTGGTGTCAAGTCACCTGGGACAGACCCCTCAATGCAGAGATCCCAAACTGATCTCTCACCACATCTATCATCAATCCATCCTCCCGGATCCCAATGCCACCATGGCCCATCATTGTCCAAGTTCCACGACTCAGACTGCCCACTACCTCTGACTATAGTTGCTGCCCTATGAAACGAAGTCCACCAACAAGCATCAATGCTCCATGGCTCCTATTGTGTTGTAGCTCTGACTGTATAAGCTGCCCCACCAACTCTATACCAACTCATTACCTCTCTCTAGTCCAACTCTTGACTTGATCTCATGCTAACCCTGCTCTCTCGAAGTCAGGATGGAACACTGACGAATTGTCGACCTATGCCCCACTGCCAACTGAAAGTTGTCGCATCTGCCATGTCTAAGGGTCCCTGCTCTTCTATGCTCCCTATGTAAAAGATCGTACCATCAATAGGATACCAACTCATGATCTCCCGCCAATCTATCCCGGAAGAAGAATAGGTAGTGACATCTACACAAAACAAGTCTGGTGTGAGGTTGCCAGTCCATACTCAACTCGTATTTCCTCATCCCATCTGTCAACGAGATTTGCCTCCAGAAGAAGGCCCCTCTCTATAATGGGCTAAAGTGGGCAAGATATGCTGCAATCCCCATCGATGTACTCCTTGAGAGGGCTGCTCCTTGAAAGTATTGCAGCTCGGCTGACTGCATGTGCATCTATCTGCACCATCAGTGTGTCGGCCCTGAGATGGATGCTCCATCATCTCCAACAACTCATCCCTCTCCTGATCAGGAATGTCATGCTCCTGCTGTATACTAGCCTCTTGCAGAACTATCCCATCAACCTCCAACATCTCTTGAAGATAAGTATCTGCAACTATTTCCACCCTGCTAGATGCTCATGCATCTGTCTGCTCCTCCTCAATGGTTGATCCAAAGGTTAGTCGTATATCCATGACAGACTCAATGTAAGCTTCCATCTGGCTCTCCCCCAAAGGACTATCATGCATGATGCGCATAGCCTCCCCCTCTGCTGCCTCATGCTCCACCATATGCCGCTCCGGCTAAGTCGTCACAAGTGATTCATACCTAGAGTATCTCCCGTAGAGTCCCCTGACTGCTCACCCTGCACAGTAGAATACAACTCCGATCCACTGTCATCAGCTCCGCATGACTGCTCTCGCTCCCCAGAAGCATCCTCGTATGATCCCATGGACTCATATGAAGAAGAGTCCTCATCCTGGCATACAGAAGGAATTTCCTTCTATTCTCGCTCCTCGGAAGCATCCTTGTATGATCCCATGGACTCATCTGAGGAAGAGTCCTCATCTTGGCATACAGAAGGAATTTCCTTCTATTCTGCCTCTGCCACATCATCTACATCACTCAAGCATGAGTGATCATGCCCCCAAGGTTCTTTGCGTATGAAGCAAAGTCCCTTCCTCCCTAGTCAACTGTCTCTTGAATAGCCCCATGTTCTGCTCAACTAGCCCTTGGGCTAGCTCATAAGCAACAGGTGAGACCAACCGCTCTCTCCTCCAAATGTTCAACAACCTAGTCTGCAACTCTTGGCAAATGGCCTCACAGTCTGTCATACATGACGATAGGATGGACATGTGTGCTATGACAGTGTCAAGATGATGTCTTGATGTAGGAGCATCCTAGTTCCGAGAATGTGTACATTTATAAGAATCTAGGGTGTCTTGTGTTTTTCTGAAGAGTTGGGTTCCTAAGTATTTAATTAATATAATTTTCAATATTTTGAGTGATTTAGGTAAGACATTTAGAATAAGATTTAATTAAATATTGAGAGGCATATTTTTAAATGTTCTCGAATGTAAGAGAACATGAGTGATTGATGAGTGATTGGTGTGGATTGATATATTATGAAATATTGTAAATCTTAGATTAGAAAGTAGTTCATGATTTATGGAGGATCCTTAGGATTTAGTTGAATGTTGAGTTCCTCAAGGGATAAAGAAGAGATTTTATGAATTAATTGAGGCCATAGAGGATTTAGGGATTTTGTTGAGTAACCTATGGATCTAAACCAAAATTGGTTACATAATCTTTTGTATATATTTGTAAAGCCTTTCCTTTTGTATATATTTGTAAAGCCTCAAAGGCACAAACATGAAGGTAGAGAGGAAAATATAGAGATATATTCTTAGAGGTTGCAAGCCTACGTGCATAGAGAGAGAGGAAGAGAAAAGGGCCATGTAAGAGGTGGATCAGGCCAAAGCTAGATTGTAAAACAGGTCAAGTAAAGAACAAATTACGAATTATGGAGGAAGAGGAGTAATGCAGAGAGTGCTTTGTATTCAAGCCGAGGTGGTGTAATGGTTATATAAATAACAAACAGTAACAAGCTCAGGAGATATAACATTAAAGAAAACATAATAAGCTCGGGACGAATCAACACCTTTAAAGACTGAAGAAAGCTCCAAAGAAGTAGCGTGGAGCAAACAGTATTGCAGAGCATCGACAGTAGAAGCAGAGAAATCGAATAAAGACTGAAACACGGAGAAGAATGTAAAAGGAGGAATCAACGGCGAGGATTGAATCACAGTATCGAGAGTTTAGGAATTGACGACAGAGATCGAAGCAGGCAGGAGTGTTGAAAGAAGCGTTGCATGAAGGCAAGCAAACGATCGTGATTAGATCGCAAAACCGAAGGTGAGAGATGAACGGACGCAACGAATTCGCAAGTCAAACAATATAAGATGTGATTAGAAGGAGGGAGAATGTGAGGACCGTTGGATCGTGCAACAGATCAATGACGGACGGAGAAATCGCACATCGACAATTTTAAGGTTTAACTTTAAGACATCGCAAGGTATGTTGTTTTATTTACGATGTGGTAAGGACGGAAGGATGCGATGCGATGGGAGGAGCCATGTGTCAGCGCTGTGCAATAACGCACTTCACAAGATTTATGGTTTAGCGTTATCGGTATAGCATTAAACTTGTGGGCAAGCGATTACGACATGTCGTGATTGGTTCAATGTATTGCAGGAACCTCCAACGGGAAGTTCCACATGTCTGCACGTGATTTAGGTTTATGTGCAGGCTAGTTTAAAGTGTATGCGTTGTTTGATCGCATAGGTATGTATGCTTGTATTTAACTTCGAGGTTATAACCCACTACGTGTGTAAAGGGGAAATTTATGTGGGCCATAACCCACAAACCTGAGATAATTGCATAATGTGAAGCCGTGGATGAAATAAAGAATGTGAAGGGGCGACGATCCATAATGGTAAAAGTTATTATATTGAGTTATCAATCATGGTTAAAACTTCCGCATGCACTTGATTTAAAATTGATAAAAGTGGAAAGGTTAAGGTGGGTAAATGTGGGGTTAATTCCGTTAACCTTGCATGTGTTGCATTTTTGGTTAATTGCGACCTTATGGTTGCATCATTTGGTATCGGAGCAAGTTAAAGCTCTTTTGGGAGAAAATCAGAAAAAGAAATTTTTTGATGATAATGACAAAGTTAAACTATGCAGAAGACATTGATAGCATAGTAGAATGAGATTCAACGTGATTGTGGATCAGAGGAGAAGGAGTTAGATTATAAATTTGAAAAGGTGGAGACAAGTGCAAGAAGAAAAGTCAGACAGTAAAATATGACAGAGTGATGGTTGTTTCTTGACAAGAACAGAGATCCATTCGAATGTGAAGAGTGGAAGCAGACTGCTTGTGAAATCATCTAGGTATTGTTTTATTTAACTCTGGTTTGAGTTTTGCAGGTTGCAGACAACGAAGGAATATCTTAGTAAAAACAACAAGAGGAGATGTAAAAAAAAGTAGAACCAATTGTGTTCTTGAAGGCAGAGTAAAGTGGATACTCTGAAGAAAGGTGGCAAAGAACCTAGAATGTTCCAGTTGAAAGTTGGACAGAATGGACAAGAGTGTTCTCAGAGGAAAGTAGAATTGCAGAAGCCAGGGAGCAAAGGAGTTGCTCAATAGAGGATCCAGAGATAGAGATCCAGTGTTTCCAAAAGACCGAGCATAAAGAAGAGAAGGCTTGGTATGGAGACTAGCCGAGAAGGAGAGGCTTAGTGCAGTTCACAAGTGAACAGATGCAGTTCACAAGAGACAGAGGAATGACTACTGATAGTCATAGCAGAGGTTTGAGAAGCAGCCACAAAGGCAAGAAAGAAGATGCCAAAGCACATGACATATGGAGACAGATGAGTGATGAAGAATATGAGAGAGAGAAAGCTTAGATAAATTTTCAACTTGCATTATTGATGGATATGTTGCAGAGAAATAAGGTAGACCAGAGGTATGGTTGGACTACGAGGAAGAAAGTGAAATGGCGTAGGATACAAGAGAATAGAAAGCAGCAGGTGAATATGAAACTAATAGAGGAGATGAGAAAGCTTGAGCAGATAATGAATGCTCAATTGAGGATAGAGAAGCTCAAAGGAGTTGAGCTACAACAAAAGAAATTTGAGCTACAACAAAAGAAAATTGCTAGAGATGAACAAGTTCCTTTTGAACTTGAAGATGGAGCAATGATGTCTGAAATGTCAGTTGAGGCTACTGAGCCTTATGATTTTGAAATTAACAATTTTTGTATGGTTGCAGGTGTAATACATGATGATGAAAAATATTTGGGAATTGTCGAAGAAGAGGAAGCAAAGAGACATAATTTGAATTCTATTTTAAAGAAGAAGGATGAGACAGTCGGGTCTCATGAGAAAACTCATACACAGTTGAAGGAAGATATTGATTTTCAACATACTGCTAGAGTTGTAAGCAGAGGGAGTTTGACTTATATTGGTAGCCAAAAGCAAGCAAAATAAGTTTACTTTTGTAAACCTGAGCAAGGTATTTTCTTTGATGAAGAAAGTGGAGATGTGAAGGAAGGACAAGATGAAGATCTTGTGAGATGTTTGATTGTCATGGGCAGCCAAAAGGAAGAACAGCTATTGGAGACTGTTATGAGAAAGGCCATAGATGAATTTATACTTTTTAAGTGTAAGGAAGAGATTAGAGTACTAGAAGAATTGTTGAGAGAACCTACAAGTGAAGAGGAAATTACAACCAAAGAAGAAGAGACGTTTATAACATCTAAGGAGACTGAGGTGAGTTTAAATTGTCAAGTTTATGATGTATTTGTAGGTGATGAAGAAGATACAAACGAAGCTGTAATAAAGGAGATGGAGGACATCTTATCTTTTGAAGGTAAGAGTGAAGTTCAAAGGCAGTATGAGGATGAACAAATTTTTGTCTTCAAAGACAATAAATATGAAGGAGAATGGAATTGTAATCAGCAACTGGAAGAAAATGTTGACACAGACAAAGAAGGATTGTTGGGGTATGTGACAGTGGTAATTCTGTCATGGAAAAGCAGGGAATAAGACATTCAAATGTCTTATGCATCTTTAAAGGACGTGGAAAAGAAGTTGAAGACAACAAGAGTTCTAAAACTCTTACACAAAGGAAAGGACAACACCAACAAAGTAATTTGGACAGAGAAATAGAGAATTTGATGAATCTTATGAGAAATGAACATAAGGAAAGGAGTTGCAGATAGAGAAGGCAAATAATCAGTTGGATGAAAGGTTGGACTGTAACAAACATTGAAGGAAATTTAAATGGAGTGTTACAAACAAAGATATGGAAACCAGGAGAAGCAAGGAAAGACAATAGAATACATGGACATCAGTTGAGAGAAGCAAGGAAATCACTGAAGAATAAAGTATGGGATCCAGGAGGACAAAGATTGGAAGCACATGATCTAGAGATCATGCTTATTTTCTACCTTGGGAGTCTGATGCAGGAGCATCATGGTTCCGAGAATGTGTACATTTATTATAATCTAGGGGGTCTTGTGTTTTTCAAAAGAGTTGGGTTCCTAAGTATTTAATTAATATAATTTTCGATATTTTGAGTGATTTAGGTGAAACATTTAGAATATGATTTAATTAAATATTGAGAGGCATATTTGTAAATGTTCTCGAATGTAGGAGAACATGAATGATTGATGAGTGATTGGTGTGGATTGAGATATTATGAAATATTGTAAATCTTAGATTAGAAAGTAGTTCATGATTTATGGAGGATCCTTAGGATTTAGTTGAATGTTGAGATCCTCAAGGGATAAAGAAGAGATTTTATGAATTAATTGAGGCCATAGAGGATTTAGGGATTTTGTTGAGTAACCTATGGATCTAAACCAAAATTGGTTACATAACCTTTTGTATATATTTGTAAAGCCTCAAAGGCACAAACATGAAGGTAGAGAGGAAAATAGAGAGATATATTCTTAGAGGTTGTAAGCCTACGGGCATAGAGAGAAAGGAAGAGAAAAGGGCCATGTAAGAGGTGGATCAGGCCAAAGCTAGATTGTAAAACAGGTCAAGAAAAGAACAAATTACGAATTATGGAGGAAGAGGAGTAATGCAGAGAGTGCTCTGTATTCAATCTGAGGTGATGTAATGGTTATATAAATAACAAACAGTAACAAACTCAGGAGAGATAGCGTTAAAGGAAAAAGAATAAGCTCAGGAGGGATCAACACCTTTGAAGACTGAAGAAAGCTCAAGAGAAGTAGCATGGAGGAAACAGCGTTACAGAGCATCAACGGTAGAAGCAGAGAAATCGAATAAAGACTGAAACACGGAGAAGAATGTAAAAGGGGGAATCAACTGCGAGGATTGAATCGCAATATCGAGAGTTTACGAATTGACGACAGAGATCAAAGCAGGCAGGAGGGCTGAAAGAAGAGCCACGTGAAGGCGAGCGGGCGATCGTGATTAGATCGCAGATTCGAAGGTGAGAGATGAACGGATGCGATGACTTTGCAAGTCAAACAATATAAGATGCGATGAGAAGGAGGGAGAACATGAGGACCATTGGATCATGCAACAGATCAACGACGGACAACGAAATCACACATCGGAAATTTTAAGGTTTAACTGTAAGACATCGCAAGGTATGTTGTTTTATTTGCGATGCGGTAAGGACAGAAGGATGCGATGTGATGGGAGGAGCCATGTGTCAGCACTGCGCAATTTAGTGTTATCGGTATAACGTTAAACTTGCGGGAAAGTGATTGCGACGTGTTGTGATTGGTTTAATGTATTGTAGGACCCTCCAACGGGAAGTTCCGCATATATGCACGTGATTTGGGTTTATGTGCAGTCTGGTTTAAAGTGTATGCATTGTTTGATCGCATAGGTATGTATGTTTGTATTTAACTTCGAGGTTATAACCCGCTACGTGTGTAAAGGGGGAATTTATGTGGGCCATAACCCACATACCTGAGATAATTACATAATGTGAAGTCGTGGATGAAATGAGGAATGTGAAGGCGTGACAATGCATAAAGGTAAAGTTATTATATTGAGTTATCAATCATGGTTAAAACTTCCACGTGCATTTGATTTAAAATTGATAAAAGCGGAAAGGTTAAGTTGGGTAAATGTGGGTTTAATTCCGCTAACCTTGCATGTGTTGCATTTTTGGTTAATTGTGACCTTATGGTTGCATTATGTCTTCTAATGCTGAAGAAGCATTGGAACATCTGCAGAATCAAGGCATGACACTGAAGATCAAACATGATGTCATATGTTCTGAATGTGGCCATACTTCTTAAAACCTCATGCTTCTTCCCAAAGGTGGAGCTTGCACTGTTGTCCAAACGCTGAAAAGTCTCTACTATCAATCTCATAATCCTCCTCATAACATCATCATTTTATGGAGCTATAGGTGTAGTCAGCTTCATAATTTGAAATATGGCTTATGTAATTCATAGTTTGTATAAAGATATCTTTCAGTAAAAATCACATATCAAATAATTTGATTGACGCGTTTCAAACCAGCTAGTGTGGTTCATCATCGGGACCGATGAGAAAACAGGGCAAAGTATTCCACTATAAAAATATGTGGAGACGGGTTAACTAACTGTTGGATGGAAAACAACTAGTTTGACCTAAGAGAAGGGAAGGTCAAAGAATGGAAGTTAAATTATTTATAAATATTTAAATTATAAATATTTTGATACATAATATTATTTAGATAATAGTTATTATTTTCAAATTTAAATTTAATTATAAAATAAAATGTTATTAAGTAATAAAATTTTATTGAATTGGCTCAGTTTATTCAATACAAATTTATTACTTAATAACATTTTATTTTATAATTAAATTAAATTTTGAAATTAACAACTCTTATCTAAATAATATTATATATCAAAATATTTATAAATAATTTAACTTCCATTCTTTGACCATACCTTCTCTTGGGTCAAACAAGCTATTTTCCATCCAACGACTAGTTAACATGTCTCCTCATATTTTTACAGTGGAATACTTCGATCTTTTTCTCATTGATCCTGATGATGAACCACACTAGCTGGTTCAAAACACGTCGACCAAATTATTTGATATGTGATTTTTACCGAAAGACATCTTTATAAAGCTTCATAATGTTACTAAGGCATGATGCAACTGGAAGTCTGAACCCCTCACAAGGTTCCTCCAAGAATTTGGGTTGTATAAGAGCAAGCATTGCAGGTTTTAGAGCCCAAATCCCTTTCTTCCCTTCTACTTGGCTTATTTTGGACAGGAGTTCATTAAGCTCATCAAGTTTGGACAAAACTCTCCATGTCATCTTCATGTGTTTCAAATTTGTTCCAAGTGCAAGGATTTTGTGACCGATTCCCAATTCTTCATGCAAATCTTTTCGCTGTTCTTTTTGAAAGATGGCATATATTCCTCTTGAAAAGGGTTTGCTATTCAATTTTTCTTTCTGTTGTATATTGCAGTCAATGGTAGTATTACTTTGTTGGTTCGTGAGTTGTTTTAAGAGCCCCATTGCTCAACAACATATACGAAGACAATAGTGGTTCAATTACAATTATTTAGCAATAAATATGATAATAGAAAGATGCTACATTAGCATGCAGAGACGCAAATATACTCTAGCAACCAATTTCGCTCCTCCCTTAAGAGATTCAACAATGTTTGACTTAATAGACAATCTCAGCTCAAGACACTTTATGGACATGTCATCTCCACTGACAGTGATATAAGAGCATAACTCAACAATACATTATCACATTAGCATGAAATGGTTTAAGACTTATCCATGAAAACTGTGACAGTAGTTAAACCCTCTCACCAACAATCATAATTCACTCAACTATGCAAACACTACCTCAACTGTGACTCAATACAAAGTTCATAATATCTGGACTAAACAACATTACATATGCCCAACACTGCTATGACAAAGCTCCAATCAATATTTATAAGGAGATTTACTATATGTGGGATAAGGTAAGACTATTCGTTGGCATACAAATAAAACAAGCAATCATAAATTTACAACGCAAAAGATTGATAGGTAAAAACCTGAGTTTCTACAGGCTCGACCATTATGATGCCTCCCACCTACTGTGCGACACTCCCACGCAGCGGAACAATTGGCACAATGCTTCAACAACATTGATTATTGTTCTCGGCTTCTACGGTAGTCTATATTTCTTCTACCACGAATTGATGCCACAATCTATCCCAAGCTCATTTCCCCTCTGTGCTGGCGTGGTTCTATTCGCTGACTTTTTACAGTGACGCATTGTCCACGTAGCGTTGTTTCTTGACATCCGGGATATGGTACCTTAATGCAAACAAACTTGGCCCGATCCAGAGTTCATTACATCACCCACAATACCTGTCATTCCTGCAATTTTATTGTTGTCTCATGTAGATGTCGCTGCCCCGATGACGTTGACTGCCCCACGATCTCCACGCTTTATGGTGCGGCCCCCTTCATCCGGTGTTCATCATATATATAATTCTCCCAGCCAAATGAAATAGATTATGATAGGTATAATCGTGGCTCTCTACCAGCAATGGTGAGAATATCCATTGCTCAGACCTCGATCATACCCACAACGAACTCGGCATGTGGCTTTCATGGCAACTCCTCAATAGGTGAGACTCGTAACACTTGATGCTCGACTGCAAGCAATTTTTGCTTATTTTTGTCTCAAGACCCCAACTCAAGCCGCGAAAGGAAGTCGACCCCCATGACTTGGTTTCATTTCAACACAAATGAAAAAATTTGGGGTTTTGTATTCTGCTGAGTTGCAGACTCATACATAACTACGATTCTGATAAGCCCGCAACAGGGGTAACAGAAACTACCTATTCATGCAACCTCAGTCAAGGGAGATCTTCACTTCACGATTTCTGTAGCTTCTAAGCATACATCATCTACACGATTTATTAAACCAATTGTGCATATAGATTACATTTTCTGTTGTCTTCGACAATCGTGGTAAACTCGGATGCTGCAGTAATTACGCCCCCACTCGGTAGTCCCCGTCAGCGTCAAACTGGATAAATTTTACCTCGGCCTTGTTATCGTGAATTTTGCTTGAGCTACCAGAATGATGTGGTCGCTCCTTTGCTCAGAGTGGCAGCTCAAAATGTGACTTCAGTCTGTCAATCAATCCCGCCAATTTGAAAATTCAACGTGGCAATTTTGACAACTCAAACGTGGCTACAGTCCTCTATTATGCCCACTCGACTTCATAATTGTCAAGCCATCTACACTTAATGTGAATGGCCCAGCACTTTCCTATAAAATCTAACCTTCGTCGCACAATGAGAATTTCACTCGGTGACCCTGTGAATAGAACCACACTACCTCCATAATTTGGCTCCTATATTGCACACGAGATCCCGAAATCAGTTCCTAATTTTGATGGTGACTATATTTGGCCCAATATTAATCCATAATATTCAAATGAGAGAATTTCATACGCCTTCTGAGAAGAGATCTTTAGCCATTCTTGATCTACCTTTGGCAATAGAATTTTTTTTGAAAACTCGTTCTCTTGAAACCCCTGAATCGATCTCAATAAAATTTGAAATCCTTCAATCTGAAAACCCGCGACTGAGCCAAGACCAAGGCTTTGATACCACTGTACTATCCCCAAATGGGATATTTTACTAATTTTGTGGAAATCACACTAACCCAACATTTTACCATAAAATCACTGAATTAATAAGCAAAAGATTGCCATGTAAAATAGAAACACATAAACACTGCAATCCATTAACACATCGAACAGGAAGAATCTCAACATTTTATTATAAATGATAAACTGGGTTTACATGCATATCTGATCCAAATAGCTGAGATGGAAAACTAGCCACCAATATGATATGTTGCACTGTGTTGGCATCCAAAAATGCACTGTTTCACTCTCCCTCCCGCAACAACTGTCACTTAACCCACTGAAAGAGAATGAAGCACAAGTTGAAGATCTGAATGATCCTCACACCAATCCACTGAAGCTCTGCGAAACTTCTGAATGAAGTCTCTTCAAAGAGAGTTGGGTTTTCATCCAACACCCACAAATCACCCAAGGGTTTCTGTCCTGGGGCTACGAATGGAGTAGAGAACCAAGTTCTCAAACCTCTCTCACAAGAAAACGATCTAATCAAAAGATATCCCTCAATGGCCTCCTCCTTTTCTTTTATAGATCTCTTGCATCCTCCTAGAGCCTTATTTTATTATTATTTTATTCATGGATCACTTTTCCCTCTTATTAAAATATTCTTTTTTTAATGCAGGAAAGAGTAAATCGGCTACCATGTCTCCTCCAATCATTGAAACTCATGTCCAACCGTCCCATCATGTAGGTATCCTTGTCCCAATTCCAATGAGCTATTACACTAAAGTGTTCTATTATGTATTCCTCCCGAAATGCCACTTTGAGCGTAATTAACTAAGTTAAGCCAAAAAATAACCTGGTTTTCTTAAAGTTGTCGGAATGCATCGGAATGAAAGGAAAATTGCTTGGATGATGGAATATATCATGCAAAATCCACCCGACCTCATAGAAACTCCTAAAAAATCCTCCAAAAAGCCCTTGGGCCCGTTGATGACACCAACCTGTACATGTGACCTGTCTGCTCCCAAATTTGGAATTCCATCCTAACCTTGTCATAGGTGACACCCAAAAAAGGAATATTACACTTTTGCTAAAGGAGATGAGTTGAATGTTTTGCGTAAGAGACTGAGGATGATGACCTTGAAGAAGATTACTTGATGGGGGAGTCTTTTGACCAATTAATAAACGACCTAATATAACATGATTTAACAACCCAAATTGGATCAATTTAAATCTGTAATGACTAACCTAGAAGTCCACAATGGGAACCTTAATCTAAATATGACTCAAGCATGAAACCCATGCTTTAATAAGTCATTTAATAATAATAATAATAAATTCTTTTGACAAATATATTAATAATGAAGACCGAACCTAGTTACATTCTTCAACACATGCAACACTTTAGTTGAAATATTTATGCATGTCTGGTTAGATGGAAAATATAAGTGGAATGTTGCTTTTGCAGGGCTCAAGGAAGAAGAGAACTAGTGACTTAAAGTACAAAATAATGGGTTGGATTGTACTTGTTGTTGGCATAATAGCTTGGGTGGGAATGGCAAAATCTCATGTGCCTCCACCACCTATGCTATAAAATCATTTTATTGTCAAAGCAAGTTTTGCATACATGTTAGGATCTAGTTCTTGTTTATGTAATGGACCATGCTAGCATGGCTCAAAAGGTCAACCCTGTCATTTTAAATGCAAATCACTCAATTAACTCTTTAATAATATTATTCTTGTGATTTTAGATTATTTAGGTTTTGTTAGTTTCAGAACATGTGCATAATTATTTGTTGTTAAAGATGGCATCATTTGTTGTTTCTCTCTATTTTTCTATCAATCATGGTAAAAATTAAACGATATGGTTCATTGCTTCCAGATATATGAAAGCTAATTCTTTTTTGTTATCTTTGTTCTTTGGCAATAATTTCTATTATATTGGATCTTTTATATTGGTGTGTAATAACTCTGTGGGTCAATAATTATATCCCTTTTTATGCTCTTTGTTATCATCAAATTGAGTCTTGTTGGGCTGCTTCAATGGTCAACTTGGAGTAACTAGTTCCTACCAGCTTTTGACTGAAGATTAGCCTCTTCAGTTTGAGAGGGCTCTCTCAAGATAACTTATGATATTTTCAATACAAACTCTATTATATGGCTAACTCTATGATAATGACTTGATTTTATATGATTGCAGGTGGAAAATGTAGAAGATTTGCTACCATTGGGCTTATGGAGTCAATGCGAGGGAAATCAATGACAATGACTCTCCTTGTGGAAGCTGAGGCATGCAGATTTTTAAATAAAATGACAACACACACATAATTTACTTAATAGATTAATGTTCATAGGAAATCAGAGCATGAGAAACACGAATTTTGAGTAATGAACATTAAGATATTGAATGCATGATATTGAGAAAAATATACAATAGTTTAATGCTTGAAGGAAGTGAGAGCATGAGAAGCACGAATTCTGAGTAATAAAACATTAATATATTGAAATAAAAGTAGCAAGATACATAGGACGAGGTTCATGAAAACATCAAATGAATCTCAGGTGAAGGAGAAAGCCCATAACCACTGTCTATTACTGATCAGAGCAGTTTACAATAATAATAGTCATAAGTAACATCTTCCAACCTCTTCTCCTTCAATAATCTACCTATTAATAGGCTTAGTCATCTTTACATTGATCCTCTCAACAAAGTTGAGCCTTCAAATGCTTATTTTGACACCTAATCTAACCAAAATAATATTACAAGGAAACAAAAATGATAGCTACTAACTTTAGTACTACGACTCTACGACCTATTTATTTCACTAACAACTTTTAGATAATGTATTCATGATGAAAATTATCGAACATAACCACTTTGAATGAGGTGGAAATATCCATAACCAAATAATAAAACAACCAAAGACATTAAGGGTCTGCTCCTCAGATTTTGGGGATGTGCTGTTATAATTGATGATGTGTCTAGAATTGATGAGTTGGTAAAGTAATCACCTTGTTTGTTGAGTGTGTTTTACCAACAAAATATTCACTGATACTCTTTGACTAATCCATGTGGTTGGCTGCTCTTCAATACACTTTCCAAACATCACAATACAACTAAAATACCTCGTTGCAAAAAACAGAGTGCAATAGGCAGTTTCGTAGCGTAGTTTGGTAGCATGTTTATTTCAGCCATTCAACTTCCTTTTCTGCCTTCTCTGCTGATCAAAATATGTTTGTCAGGTCACATGAGCTAAATACCATCAATTACCCTCCTTATTTCTTCATAAAAATGTTTTTATAGGAAAAAAAACATCTTCAGAAATTTCGTAACGTTTTTAAGCCTTCAAGCCTAGAGCACACTATGAAACTACCTGATTATGGAGAAAACTAAAAATTCTCCCTTTTTCTTCCAAATTTCACCTGTAGGTCTGAAAATTGATATAATGAAATATGATAAGACAAATGTGCCTCTTACCCTCTTCAAAAAGCATCATTTTCACCTTTAGCAAGTTAATTTACCAATAAAATGACTCTATTTTTTATGAAACAATAGGGTTTAGAGTTGAGCTCCTATCTCTGATCTGAAAATGGAATGTACTTGTTTAATTGTGCAAGGTATCCATTTTCCAATATTTTCAAATGATCTGAAATTGTGAGAATAAACTATTTCCCATACAGAGATGGACTGTAGGGGCATTCACTGGACATGTCACCTCTAAAGAGAGGATGAGTTCCAGAGGCTACCTGGCCCTCTACAGACTCTGTCTAAGGAAATAAGATATAAACACTAATATCAAAATCAATGAAAGTCTTTTGTTCTTGAATTCAGAGTGTTCATTGATCTGTTTTAAGTGTGAATAAGCAAGAATATAAGTTCTGCAATTTGTGTGAAGAGGTTTGAAGTTAAAACAACAAGTTTTAATTACTGTATAAACTTGTTTATGGAAAACATGCTTATGAAATTTCACTGTTTAAGCAATCAAATTCTGGAAATAAACAGCCATAAAACACAGATGAACAGCAGATGTTTGTTTAAGCGGTTCACCCCTCTTCTGGGCTACCTCCGCTGGTCCAAAAGCCTCTAATTAGGCTCAATCCTTTTTTGATTAAATGCTTCAAATAAAATTACATCTGTATAAAGTTTTCCAATGAGAAAAAAGACTGCTAAAACAGACTCAGAACATCCAAATCAATAGAAATAGACTACAAATTCACCTCCATTGGAGGAAGGTAGCCCAATGCAGCAATCTTTCCCCTTGGCCCTGATGGCTTCTCTGTCAAAAGCGCTGTAAAATTCGCAGATACAATGCCCTGATGGCTCTGCAGACACCTCCAACAGCTCCAGAATGCTCTCTACACCCAAAATCAAAAAAAAATTCGTCTTCAAAGGCCTTCCCAATCAAAAGTTATGGCTCATTTACTGAACTGCCTCTTACCCCTTAGGAAGCTCCACTAAATGTGGAGGATGTGCAGTTAACACGACTAAAAAGGTGGGCGCTCCAAATATGGCGGACCCGCCAAGCTTATCCGCCGGTTTTAACTGTGGCAATAAATGTGGAGTGGGCGCGTTCACATGGGATTCGGTGGAGTGGTTAACCGTTTGTAATAAATATTTGAACGGATTGTTTTAAATATGTATTACATAACGGTTGTTAAAACAACAAAACCCACTTTATACGCTTTAACCAAAGTTTATATCTGCTCACCGCGCGCCGATGATCTGGCCCTTGGTTCCGGCCGGCGGTCGTGTGGGAATGGGGGCTGGCCCCCTTCGGGCCCCGCCTATTACAATACACAATTTAAATATGACTCCTTCCGCCCATTATGCAACGTAGAATGCGATAGCCCGGTGGTAAAGTCATTGCAATGCAAACCCATAGGTCGCGGGTTCAATCCGTCGGACGATAACAAAAATTTTTAAACCGCTATCCATTCGGGCTTGGGGCCACGTGGCGGCCTCCGGGCTAGCCACGTGGCACCCGTTGATTGGCTGCCAGCGAATATTCCCTGGAATATTCTGCGGAATATTCCACGGAATATTCCCAGAATATTCTGTGGAATATTCCTTTTTTAATAAAATTTTTTCCAAAGTCTAATTTTGCCATTTTTTAATGAAATTGACAAAACTTTGAAGCTGAATAACTTTTGCATACGGAGACCATTTTTCGAACCGTTCGCGGCGCCGGAATCAGGAAGACGAGCACTATCCAGTCGATCTGTTTCGGAGCTATTCTGAGCACTTTCATTTTGAAGCATTTTTCACCAAGAGACTTGATCTCCTGATCAATCTCCCTATCCTTGATAGTTGTTGCAAAACTGAAGGAGGTTTTTGTAGGTCAGTATGATCTGAAGAAAAAACTCTCTTGGTTTTTTGAAAAACATCTCTAGTTTTCTAGAATCTGCATTATAAAAACATATATAAAACAAGAAAATGTAGGATTCTGAAAATAAGTCTCAGAGATATCTTCAAATCTCCAAACTGGTAGCACCTGTGAGAAAAGTGAAGGAGGTTATTTTTCCTTTTTCTGTGATCGACAATAACATATCTCAGTATTTCATAATTCATCTCTGTTCATCCATAGCCCTCTTTTGAAATTGACTGCTCACACTATCCAAAAACACAACAAATTCCTTGTTAGCTCCAACAGAAATTCAAGCAACCTGAATTCGTGAATGATTCAGCAAAGGTAGGGTCCTCCATGAATAGCTCACGGTTCATGGGATTCTATCTAAGCACAGAGCCTCCTTTTTATGCTTTCTCCTTCATGGCCATCTTCCTTTATAACCAATCTGCCTTCTTAAACATGTGACACCTAGTTGCCTTCTTAAACATGTGACACCTGTAAAGAAAAAAAATTGACAGAGAGCTATTTTGCAATGCGCTGGACGCTTCCAAGGTGAAAAATCACTGATACATGCAAAGGCTGAAGGGTTAATGACAAAGAAGAGCTTGGGTGATTTGTTTAAAAAGTAATTTAACAACTTGAGGGAGGATGATGACACATGTGACCACAAAAACAATGATGAGACAAAATATTATCTTGCATGCTTGGGAATTATAAAAACTGACTTAGCTGACCTCACCTTTTTCTTCATCCATCAAAGTTTGACACCTCACACCATTCTGAAACTCTTTGCAGGAAAAATTCAGTTTCGTAGCGAAAACCGTTTTAGGCAGTTTTGTAGCGAAAATCGCTGATTTACCATATAATTCGTTACGAAACTGTGAAAAACTAGAGAAGTGGCTCATTCTTGATTTTAAGGCATGGGTGTGAAAACTAAATGATATAAAATGGATTTGGCTGACATGACATGACTCATAATGGGTTTTTTGACACAGGATAAACATGATTTTATAAATTTTTCATCAAATGCATGACCCGGCATGATATAACATGAAACCTATGGTGACCTTATCAAAAAAAAAATTGAAATTTTTGAGTGTGATAACACTCGATGTTGAAAAAACAGTTGGAGCAGGGCAATCGGTCTTGACACATCAATTCATTTGATGTGTCAATAATGCAAAAAATGATGGTAAATGTTGTGTTTTGTTGTTGATGTTAGAGAAGTTATATGACTTGCTCAACACACACGATAGTAGATAAAAACAAATTGGTTTCCCTACAGAAAGAAAACAATGGTAGCCTCATTTGGGAATGATGGTTCATCTAAGGTTATAGGAAAGAGTATTGTTAAGCTCGGAAGAAATAATTCCTTTGCAGAAGGCGTTTTTTTCATTGAAAAATGAACCATAACATGCTAAGTGTGAGTCAAATGTGTGATCAAGGACACACGCTTTTGTTTGACTCAAATAAATGTGAAATAAGAAGGGGACAATTAAGTAGATTAGTGCTGACTACAACAAGGACTTCAAATGATATATATACCTTGCATGAAATTGGAAAGGAAGGTTGTTTCTTTGCAAAGGAGGATGAAAGTTGGCTTTGGTAGAAAATAATGGGTCACATGAACTTCGATAACTTGGTAAAGATCAATAAAAGGAAGCCATAAGATAAATTCCAGAAATTTCAAAACCAACAAGTACCATGTGCAAATGCTGCAGGCATGGAAAACTGACAAGGTTTGAATTCAAGACCAAGGAACATTCCATTTCAAAACCACTAGAGTTGGTACATATCGATCTATATGGTCCCATGAGAATAAAAGTCACGGTAAGGTGAATATTACTTCATGTTATTTATCGACTATTACACCAGAATGACAACAATAAGTTTTCTTAAGAAAAATTCAGAAGCATTTGAATGTTTCAGAACCTACAAAGAGATGGTTGAGAATGAAACTGATATGAGACTTGAGAGTCAAGTTCTTAAGATTCGATAATGGAGGAGAATTTACATCCAAATAATTCCAACACTTCTGTGAAGAACAAGGGATAAAAAGACAATTATCGGTAGATAGAATACCACAACAGAATGGAGTTGTTCAAAGGAAAAACATAACGATATAATAAGTGGTTAGGACCATGTTGAACGATTCCAAATTAAGTGATGCCTTCTAGGTTCAAGTAGTGGAGACAGTCGTGCACATTTAGAATAGAGGAATGATTAGAAGCAACAGTGGTAAGACCCCATATGTATTATAGAAGGGGAGATCGACAAACGTCAAGCATTTCAAAATATTTGGAAGAAAATGCTACATAAAGAGGGGAGACAAGAGGATTGGAAAAAATTGACTCTCAGGTAGATGAAAGCATATTTGTTGGGCACTCACACAAAAGCAAGGCATACAAATGCTATAATTTGAGACTCAACAAGATAGTTGAAAGCTTCAATGTAACATTTGATGAAATTTGTGGAAAAAAGGACAGGCAAGGAGGCTCACCTTCAAACGAACAAGGAACAAAAGAACCTGAACAAGAAGGAATAATAAAAGAAGAATAACAATCAGACAAAGAGTCAATTGTCAACCATGAGGAAGCATAAGATAATTAATAGACACTTTATAAAACTCCTAAATGATGGTACCAGAAGAATCATCTATCAAAATAAATCATCATTGATATGAATGCAGGAATAGGAACCAAAAGAAGCCAACAAATACATATGCCAGAACAAGGACATCTTATGCTCCTATCCATAGTTGAGCCTACCATCTCTAAAGAAGCCAACCATGATGAACATTGGATCAAAGACATGGAAGAAGAACTGTCCATCAAAGAAAAAAGAATAAAACATGGGAATTGGTTCCAAGACCTAGAGAGAAAAATTTCATCAGTGTAAAATGGCTCTTTAGGAACAAGATAAAAAAATATGGACATGTGAACAAGAACAAAGCAAGATTGGTAAGTAAAGGATATGTGTAGGTTGAAGGAGTAAACTTTGAAGAGACGTTTTCCCCTGTTGCCAGGATGGAAGTTATAAGAATGTTTTTGGCCTATGCTTGCTCATTAGGGAAATTTTGAGGTCTAAAATGGGCCTCTTAAGAAAAATGTATAACCAAAATAAACTTTATAACAACCAATAGGATTCAAGATGATGATGTCAGCCATGGGGATGATTCACCATTTTTTACAGAAGAGGGTAAAAATATTAAAAATAATAAACTAATAAAACGATTTTTTCAACTTATCTCCCAAATTTTTTCCGCAAATTTCGAGCGGGAGTACTCATTCGATGCAAAATTTAATTCCTCATCAAATTAGTAACCATGTTTCATACTTCTGATGGATCCTGCTACACGAAAAATGAGAAATACATGAAAATGTGAGTGTAATCACGTTTGTTGGACAGAATTGTCAATTACGGATAAAACACGCTTCCCTAGACTTGTGATAATCTAGAACAACAGATTAAAGACTATTCTACTTCTTCTCCTAATTAGGAACATACACACGGAATAAATTAGAAGCTTACTTGGGATCCAAGCGCTTCCAAATGGTTCCTTCTGTCGCTTCCATTGCAACTTCAAATTCTAGCGGTTTGTGCAAAATGCTTCCTGCAAGAATGAAGACTAAACAATAGAAGATAACAATAATACAGATGTATATTCAAGTTAGTTTGCTAAATCAGTAAAGCATAAATCATATACATCAACTAAGATCTTACAATATGGAAAATCAAAGCCAATATAGATGCATATAGGGAAAAGTAAGCTGTATTCTTTATTGATTATAGAAGGAGAGGTTACAACCTAGTGACTAATTTGAAGTAACCATTCCATCAACATTCCTAGCCTCATCACAGTATAAATATCTCCAGCAGCTGTTACACAAATCTTGTTCTCAATTGAAATTCCACCAGCATTTCTCTACTCAAATTCTTCCTTACCAAGCACTTAGATCCGTGCTCAATTTATAGAGGAGTTGAAGGTGGTTTTACAATAAATGACTTTCCAATAATAGGCAAGAAATGTTCCCAATCTTGTAGATGTCAAATGGATACTTGGATTTGAAGCTTGACACATGTGAACTCTTCTAGAAGGCACTGGCCAAGTGGAGATTCCGAAACAATGAGAATTTCTCTCCCAATGTGACCAACGCACCTGTGAATGTCGGGAAGTGCTTTGCAGAGCAGCCTTGCATGGGGCTACCTGCATATGAAACGCACTTAGTCCCTTTAGAGGCAACGTTGATGAGCTCTCATATGCTACATTATCAACTTCAAACCTTGGAAACCTTTGCTTGATGAAAGTCATGCTTGATTTGTCTTGTTCATTGTCTTAGGGCATGTAGCAACTTGAAGTGATAGGAAATGATAGAACCTTAGTCATTGGTCCTGGAGATGATGCTCAGTTAAGCAGGTCATTGGAAATGATGCCCAAGTTGACCTATAACAAATTTCCCCCTAAAGCATGAGGTCAAAATAATAAAAACATTTGATTGAGATGCTTTACACTGTGATGGGCTGGAGATGAAGTGGAGTGGTCACCTGCATCAATATTACAATACATTACATCATGATATATCCTCTTTGATCATAATTGCCGAGAGTAGGCATTCCCATATTCAACACATAAACAATCTAATAACATGTACATAATTCAAAAAGTCATTTTCATTGGATGTTGCCCAAATGTAGACATGCCTATAGATATAGGCCCATGTTTGGATGACAATCTGTATGTAAGGTCACCATACAGATGATGTGTACAACAATCCTGAAATCATAGCCCGGATGGATGAAACTAGATCCGGGGTCTTCTTATCTCGTTCACTCGATCATTCGGGTACAAGTCTAGCCATGTGAATATATGATTTGTAGTCGAACATGGAAATACATCGTTTGATTACCAGCTTATGATGTGATTTGTTAACAAACGCGAGAGAACCACCATTAATGTTAATGGCTCTCAAGGTACTGCAATACATTTCGTAAGGCGTGAATAGATGATTTGATGTTGAACGCCAAACAAAATTTTTCAGTCAAAGGTCCGAAAGCGAGGATCTTGTTGATGCTATAACAAGCCTCATGGTACTGGAATCTGATGTTTCTAAGTGAACTTCCTGGATATTGATTTGTCGTCAACAGGAAGTCACCTTATTTCGAAACGGGAGTTACTGATTTCAGAGACAAGGGTATGACTTGATATAGCAATTTTCAGGGATGACAGTCATGAGAATGAAGGTTTATGAGTATTGCAGAAGGATGAAGTATTCACTGGATGACTTTTCTTGAATATATCGGCGACACTGTGATGAGTTGGCAGCGTTGACCCAAAACCGAAGTGAAGGTATGATGAACCATAGGTATGAATGAACCGTCAAGAAGATTACCCAACCCAAACAGTCACGGACATGGAGTGAATGAAGTCTCATATTCAAGAGCGACATGCTACCATAAAGAATTTTTGCTCACTTTTCCCAAATTTCCCCCGGTCATTTGTCGACTAGTACCTCTTTATTTTTTAACAAGCTTGAGGAGGATAACATTTGCTTGATCTATAATTCAACCCTTCGGGCGAATAAAGTATTGCTATTTAATAATTTAACGAGTCTAGCGATGAATGAAACTCGATTCTTGCCATGATCGACAAGCCCGTCGCTATTTTATGTTTTAACGAGCTTAACGATAGTGATAGCTTGGTCCTTTTTCATATTTAGAGAGTTTGAAAAAGAGGACGAAAGAAAAGTCCATAAGTACTTTTTCATAAATTTGTCGATCAGACCCAAAAAAGTGTAAAATAATATCTGAGAGAACCTCTTTGGTCATGTTTAACTAAGGTATTCATTTTTCGTAATTAATCTATCTGAGTCTGGAAAAGGGTTAAACTTATACTGAGTAGATATCAATTCATTTACTTTTACGAGCTCGAAAAGACAAGTGCTCGACAATATTTTCACATTATCGGAGTCTAAAAAGAGCTGAAGAAGACTCCAGGGGTTCCTTTTTTGTTGTTATCGAAGCTCGAAAAAGAGATAAAAGTGTGTTTCAAATCTTTTTTCGTTTTTAACAAAGCTCAAAAAATAAGGAGAAAAAGTATGCTTTGTGGTCAACTCATTCTTTGAATAAATCTGCACAACTAACCTGTTCATCAGTTGTATTTCATGTTCAGAACAATATCAAATGGATTAAAAATACTTGTTTTATGATAAAAACATAATAAAACTATAGTCATAGCAATAAATTTATCTTGCAAATAATTAAATGACTATTAAAAGTAGTTTCACTATTCATTTTTACCATTCCATAGTTACCATTTACATTTTGGAGCTCTGAACCTGATTTTGCCCCCGAACTTCAGTTGTTGATTGCAATCATTTCTATGGACGGATTTCGTCGCCGTTTGATCCAGGTTAGTACTATGAACCTCCTCTTTCCTTTGTTATTCATTTCATTTCCAATTTCTGCAATTTTTTAGGGTTTTAAGGTCCCTAGGGTAAATTCTGCCCAAAAAGAGGGCAACACACCCTTGAATGTTGAAACCTGCATTGCATAGCAGGTACAATGAAGGGTACTTGCATATGCAAAGAACCGTCTCTTGTTAAGCAGTGCGTTGGGTGCAATCTAAGTTTTTTATTTTCTCATTATGCCCAATATTTGCCTAGTTTTTTGCAATGAATGGAATGTAATGGATCTTATAGTTGTATTTCAGGTTTCCATCGGATTACAATGACAATTACATGGAGGGAAAGAAAACATGAAGAATAGGATATGATTGTCTTAAATGATTCGGGTACTGTAAGAGCCCTAAGAGATTGTGGACTGCTTAAGTACTTCAAATTGTTGGGAATGAGGCAACAAATAGAACTCTTGGAGTTCTTAGTTCGAGCATAGGATATGGCTATAGAGGCATTTCATATTAAGAACCAAATAGTTCCCATAACAATTGAGGATGTGTATTTTCTCACAGGTTTGTCGAGGAGAGGTTTGCCCATTTCAC
This sequence comes from Pinus albicaulis, assembly GCA_034641835.2. Lineage (NCBI taxonomy): Eukaryota > Viridiplantae > Streptophyta > Pinopsida > Pinales > Pinaceae > Pinus > Pinus albicaulis. Next base: position 1,820,807,132 of record CM076580.1, read on the forward strand.
TCTCAGAGTCTACCATTGGAGGAGAGACAGTGAGGGATTATATTTTGCAGCATTGCTATCCAAGGGCAAAACCTAACAAAGATGGAAAAATAAACATCCGAGATGTCAGAGATTTGCCTTTGAGAACTATCATTTTCACGATCACTAAACTTGCTGGCACCGTTACACTACATGTAGCGAATAGATCGTATATGCAGTACACGCTAGAGTGGTTAGAGCCAATATTCTTCAATTGGTCTGAAGCTATTCTTTCTCAGATAAAGGAACCACTGAACAAAGCAAAGGGAGGAAGGAAGAATAATTTCAGTTATGGTTCAATCCTTATATCCTTCGCTTTGGAATGGATTCCAATGATGCAGCCACAACATGTGACACTGGATATATCTAGTCCTAGAGATCCTCGAATGCAGAGATGGGTAGAACTCATGGGTTGGCATGCAGGCCAATCGAATGTTGTGTTCTCTACTGCATTCTTTGCTTGGTTCCGGCGACAGATCGTCGCCATCGATGAGTACGCATACATAGGCGTTGATTTCCGAGGAGATCCAAATTTAGCATTACCAGAAGGCGCTCAGTGGGGTGCAATGGGTAAGAATGTTTTGACCATGTTTTTTGATTTTCCTAAGGTTTATACAATGTTTTTGTATTTTGATTTTTTTCCCAAGACTAAACTAAATGTCTGATGTAATGCAGATGTTGGTCATGTTCAACCAGTAGAGGAACCAGAGCGCGAAGCAGATGCGCCAGTAGAGAGGGCTGTCGGGAGAGCAGTCCTTCAAGACATTGATATGGTTGAGACTCTGGTTGAGCTTCGGTAGCACATAGAGAGGTTGACCTTCGGAATTCCGGATTGCCGGATCAAAGAGTTACCCATGCGACTGTAGCGACACACTATTGGTGTTCCTAATCGTTGGATGTCGTTACTCCGTAGGATTGCTAGATCTATAGCATGTTACCACGAGCACCACTAGTTTACTTGTGACATTTTTCATACATTTTGAGGTTAGATGACCAATGTCTCTTGGGCACAAATTTTGTAAAAGCCTAGAACTATCTATCTATATGATTTCAGAGTTTTTCTTATGTTTATTGTACAATCCTATTCAATGATGTGAATGTTTTCTTTACATATGTTGCAAATTTCTGTCTAAAACTTGATTAGCTAATGAATCAGTCAATCTGTTCAAATTTCTGTAAATGTGTTGATATTGAATAAAATCAAAATGTCTTTCCAAAAGTCGAACTCTTAGGAACAATCTAAGAAGTTTTGGATTTCTAACAATATAAACATTAGTAAGTTGTAATACCACAAGTTGTGAGTCTAACCTTATGATTATGTGGTTAATACCAAATGAAATGGCATCAAAGAGAAGTTTGATCAACGCGCTATATTTAGCGATATTTTTTGTCGATCTACCGATACAAATCCCTTGAAAACTCACTAACTCGCTGTTCGGAGCGAAAATGGCCCATGCTGCAGAGGATAGATTTTGCGTACTACGACTAGCACCATCAGCATATCCAACAAATGGTTCCGAAGATTCAGACATCTACGATGAAATGTAAAGCAGATTATTAACGTCAAGAAAACTCTAAAAACAAATTAAGATAGTGAATGCAAATCAACAGCGTATATACAATATAATACAAAAAATTACTACGCTCATGATTAAGCATAGTAACGTTTCAGATACAACCCATTTCTAGGTTGTGCCAATGGAATTCCATCGTAATCAACTAACTCATAGGCACCCTTAGCAAGAAATCTTTTGAAAATATAGGGACCATGCCATAATGGCTCAAATTTCCCTGTACCTATTACATCAGCTTCTTGATCGTAAAGAAGGACCAAGTCGCCCTCTGAGTAGATGCGAGGCTAGACATGTTTGTCATATTGCGCCTTTATACGTCTCTTATGCGCTTCGGTGACCAATTGGGCTTCACGACACGTTTCACCAAGATGGATGAGGTTGAGACACGCTTATTCTTCTGAGGTGTTAGGTAACATGTCTATTGCGAGTTTTAACGATGATATTTCACATTGGATTGGTAAGATAGCTTCCAGACCATACACCAATCGAAAATGAGTAAATCCGGTCTCTTTTCTCACCGAGATTCGATACGCCCACAAGGCGAAGTACAGGATCAAATGTCAGTTTATTTTACGAACTCCTATCATTCGTTGAGGCATTCATTTAAGAATTTTGTTGATAGCCTCAACTTGTCCATTTGATTGTGGATAATAAGGATTAGAATTATCATGTGACAATCCTAACTTAGCAGTCAATTCAAACATCATATGGTTGCGAAATTGCTTCCCATGATCCGTAACTATAGCTTGTGGGACCCCAAACCGTGCAATAACATGATTAAAGAAAAAAAATGCAGTTGTTTGTCCTGTGTTGTTGAATGTAGGCATCGCTTCGGCCCATTTGGTAAAATAGTCGAATGCGAAAATAATATAACCATGCCCCCCGGACGAACGAGGGTTACAGGTCATGAATTCAATACCCCATTTTGTAAATGGTCCCATAGAGACGACAGGATGCATTGGCACTGGCGGTTTGCGGATCTTACGATAAAAAATCTGGCATGCATGACAAATTCTAACCGCGAGGATGCAATCTCGAAAAATAGTAGGCCAAAAGTAAACAACGCAGAGTATCTTCTGCATGGTAGCATATCCAGATAAATGTCCACCACAAGCCTTAGCATGATAATTATTTAACACTTTTTCGGCCTCCTCATGGGTGAGGCACCTCCTTAAAATGGTATCGACACCACGACAATAAATTGTATCGCCGACGATCAGATAATATTTGGCTTGGTATTGAATACGTCATTGTTTAGAGCGAGAGGTATTAGGTCGAAAAGTTTGGGTTTGGAGATAAATGATGAAATCCCCATACCAAGGATCAGATGATCCAATCAGAAATAGAGACTCATCTGGAATTGATGGTTCCGAAGTAGTTGCAGTACTATCAGAGGGAAGGTCACAGAGAAGCTCAGCCAAAACTAAAGACTTTTTTGACTTGGATTTGATGAATTCCAATTCAAATTCCTGCAAAATGACAATCCATTTTGAATATTCCCCCCCCAACAATTGAAGTGATAAGATATAAGTCATGGGGTTGCAATCCGAAACGATAGTGGTTTTTTGGAGCAGGATAAAATGGCGAAATCTTTGGACAACTTGAATAGCTGCCAAGGCAAGCTTTTCTACGCAGGAGTAATTAACTTCTGTATCATTGAGATTACGACTCAAATAATAGTTCGGGTGTTCAGTTCCATCTTCTACTTAGACTAATACCATAGCAATAGTTGTTTCAGCCGCGATGATGTATAGGAAATAATCATTTTGATAATTAGGAGGATACATTAATGACGCTCGGACAAGAGTGTCCTTGACAAAATCAAAAGAAGCTTGCGCAACTTCATCCCAATGGAAGGGAACCCCCTTTTTCAATAGTCAAGTAAATCCTTTAGCCATTTTGGTGTAATTTGGAATGAACCTCCTTAGGAAGTTAGCATTTCCTTGAAATTTATGTATCTAAAGTAAATTTGAGGGCGCAGGTAAATCAAGAATTGCCTAAACCTTCAATGGGTCTATTCAAATTCCTTCTTTTGAGACTACAAATCCAAGCAGACGACTAGAACAACACAAAACACACATTTATGTGGATTGAGGCGAATTTTGTAGTGTCAGAAGTGTAATAAAATGGCTCTTAAATGCATCGGGTGATCAGTCTGATTTCGTGAATGTGCTGGTAAATCATCTAGATATGGTTGAACAATGTGCTTGATGTCATTGATATCATAATCCATTTCTCTCTAAAAAGTTGCCCCAGTGTTCTTTAAACCAAATGGAAGTTTCCTATAAGCGAATGTGTCACAGGGACAAATAAATGTTTTCTTATGTTGATCATCTGGCGGATATTGATTTGATTGTAGCCGGAAAATCCATCCATGAATGAAAATATTTCGCATCCAGCACAATCGTCAATAATCTGGTTGATAAAAGGAGTAGGATAGTTGTCTTTTGGACAAGCCATATTGACATCCCAGTAATCGACGCACACTCTAATGGTTCCTTGTTCTTTCATGACAGGAATGATATTGGAAACCCACTCAGTCAGTGGAACAGGGTAAATGAAGCCAACATGCAATTTTCAACTTCTGCTTTGATGGAAGCCGCTTTCTTTGGATGAATAGGTCGTAGCCGTTGACGCACCGGTTTGACATCAGGATACATATTAATAGTGTGTTCAACTATACTAGTATCCATGCCTGGAATTTCCTCGTAAGACAAAGCAAATACATCACGAAATTCATGAAATAAAGAGCGATATGATTCGAGTTATGATGGAGAACAAGATACGCCAACATGAATATTTTCTACAACGCTAGGTTTGGTCGAAATATCGATAGAAATTGTCTCTTCAATATTTGACAGATTTCACTCGGAATCGATTGCATTAATTGGTAAAGAATTCGAAAATAAATTTTTGATTGATGGGTGATATAGTTCACTAAGATATTTTTATTCATAATCAGGAAGATGGGAACGATGATGATAATATTCCCATGGTTCTCCTTCTGACATCATAGCTTCCAAAATATTTTCATCTGTCGAAAACATTGAGGAAAATGGATCAGATGGAGTACCAAAATCTAAGGAATGATGTTAAGTCCCTATATTAATAGTGTAGTCCCTTATTATGTGAGTGTATCCCCCCTTATTGTTATTGTTGTACCCCTGTAACCACCATATTGTTATTATTGTGCCCTTACATTATTATTGTTAGGTCGGCTAGGATTACATTGTGGCCCCACTAGGATTACATTGTGGCCCAATGTACTCCTATATATAGAAAGGAGGTTTTGTCATTTGTATCATCCAATAATTGTTCATTCATGTAATGTATTGGAGGTTACCCCCTCGAAGTGGCTTATTTCTAAGGCGTTGATATATCTTTTCTTCTATTTTTGGAGCTGGTTTCACAACATTTGGTATTAGAGCTTTGGATTCTAGGGTTTTGCTGCTCCAAACAGGTCATCGTGACATTTTCGCTATAAATTTTTTTCTATGAAGGTTCAGAAGCTGAAATTTTTAGAGTGCGAAGACAATGTCCTCAGGAACGTCGTCGCAAAATTTCAGGGCTTGGTTCGCAATATTTTTGGAGATATGATCTGTGGAATTTAGGGCTTTTTGCAGGCTCCTGAATTTAACCTAAATAGGTCGTCACGACATTGTCACTATAACGTTTTTTCTATGAAGGTTCAGAAGCTGAAATTTGTAGAGCACGCAGCCGCAATCCTAAGGAACATCATCGAAAAATTTCAAATCTTGATGCAAAATATTTTCGGAGATATGGTCTGTGGAAGTTAGGTATTTTGCAAGCTCCCGAATTTCATATCAAAGAGGTGATCGTGGAAAAATCTTCATAAATCTCTCTCTGAGCATCCGATTGAAATTCTGTAAAATGTGGAAGCAAGTAAACGGACTGTAGTTTCCTGTCTATAAATTTCAGAGCTGAAGGAGGAAACAGTGACATGTGGCAAGTCGTAAAAGTTCGCTCTACTGAACCAGTCCATAATTAGGTCATCGTAGGAGATTGGGCACAAATTTGTCTTCAAGAATCCAAATCAGGTCATACCTATGGCATTCGAAAGAGAATTCAGAGGGCTACTGTAGTGCCAAATTTTAGATATTGAATATCCAAATCACAGAGATAATTCAATTTCAATATCAAGCTCCTCAAAAGCAAGAAAAAGGTGTGTATTTGGTTTTTAAAATTGCATAACATTTGTTTGAAAAATCAGTTTGAAGTGATTCCAAGGGTATATTTTAGAATTTTTATCAGTGTTGGGTTCTATAATGCCTCAAAAAAATAATTCCATACCCATTAAGCCCTTAAAAATCTATACTATGACGCATGAAGAGGAAGAATTGCAGTATGAGATATCAAAATTACGGTACCAAGTGCAACAAATTTCGATCTTACGAAGAGCAACCGAAGATGACATAGATGGTTTAAAAGAAGAAATGGAGGGTAATTTGGATGGTTTGAAGGATAAAATAATAGCTAATATGGATGATAAATTAGTGGAAGATCACATCGAGCATCAACAACAAGTTTTCCAACTCTCAAAGGATAACCTAACTTTGGTGTAGAATGTAATGAAACAACAGGAAGATCAACATCACATCGAAAGAATTTTTGAAGAAGTCACAAAAACAAGAACTTGACAAGTACGATCAATTTCAGAGTATCGTAGCAAGTGGAAGAACTTTCCTATAGAAGATTCCACATGGGAGGATGAGAATTTTATACAGAATCATCAAGAAATAATCAAGCGTTGAGGACAACACTTGTTTGAAGGAGAGGGGCATGTTAAGTCTCTATATTAATAGTGTAGTCCCTTATTATGTTAGTGTAGCCCCCCTTATTTTTATTGTTGTACCCCTGTAACCCCCATATTGTTATTATTGTGCCCTTACATTATTATTGTTAGGTTGGTTAGGATTATATTATGGCCCCACTAGGATTACATTGTGGCCCCATGGACTCCTATATATAGAAAGGAGGTTTTGTCATTTGTATCATCCACGAATTGTTCATTCATGTAATGTATTGGAGGTTTCCCCCTCGAAGTGGCTTATTTCTAAGGCATTGATATCTCTTTTCTTCTATTTTTGGAGTTGGTTTCACAACAAACGATCAACCCAAACACTCGGTGACGCTGATTTCGTATTTGCTGCCCAAGCCAGATAGATTGATTGCTATGCCAACTCAATAGGGTTGGGCGGCAAAAATTCATCCAACGTAGAAATATCAGAATCACCTGTACTCTCTCTTAAGCCAGATATAGTGGAAGAGTTCATGTAGCAGGTCTCTATACTTGCAATTTCTGTCGACGTCGCTGGCGGTGGTAATGCAAAGGTTCCCATGAGAGTGGAATACTTTAAGAGTCCTACACCAATGTTCTGAATTTCTAGTTGGGGTATGTGAACAAACGGAATGCTTCCAGTTACCTGCGAAGAGGAGGAAAAGAAGGATAATTGATTAATGACTGTGATTGTACATTTATGTGGAAAGGAAATAATTCTAAAGTATGTAGAAAAAATTGCAATCATTGAATATACCCATGGCCTTCCAAGTAAAATATTATAGTCAAGGGGTCCGTTAACGACCTCGACATCAACATTCACTATTTTTCCCCCTAGTTCAACATGCAGGTTATTGATAATACCACAAGGTTTATATGTTCTTCCATCAAAAGCCTTCAACGTTTTGATGATTGTGATAAGCGTGGCGAGCCAAGTGACTTCCAGCAGTTTAAAGACATAATACATGTAGATGCTCCCTCATCAATAATAGTGTGATGAACAAGGTGATTGAGAACATTTAATTGTATGGAGAATGCCAATTCTACTGGTAGTTGCAGCAAATAGCCCATATGATTAAAGACGACAATATTAGAATCAGTCGGATCAATTCCACTAATCGTTTGCAATAAACCCTGTTTTTGGGAGGGAAAATTTTGTAATACCTCAAGAGCAGACATAGCTGAAGGGGATTGAGGCAAATCTTCAACTATATTATAATTTTGTGCAGCTCTTGCTTGAGGATTATATGTCGATTTATGAATTACTCCCTTTGGTGGCTTAATTGTCAATTCAGGAATAACAGTAGGCGGCACTGATTCCGTAGATGGATTCGTAGTCGAGGTAGTAGGTTGATCAATGGCCTGACTACCATAATCTTTATTACGCGTGGAAACCAAAATATTTGTTGAAGGTTTTGAGACGGATAACATTAACACTTGGGAACTAGGAGCTAGATCCGTAGCAACCAAATTAGTGTCCATATTTGGAAGTGGGTTTGTCAACACAGCTGATGCATGGGAAGTCTTGATGATTTTTGAGACTTCAACGCGGTGAGGAAAATCCCTAACAAAGTGTTCCTCGTTACAGATTATGCATGGATAATGAGGTTTCTGAGGTCCAGACAGTTGATCAGATGATCTTTCCTGCAGGTTAGAGGTTTGCTTTTTCTTTGATTTCCCCTTTTTCTTACTTCTTGGTTGCTTGTCACCTTCGCCTTTGTCAAATGACATGGAATTAATTTCGGAAGTAGGAGCAGGATCATATGCAGTAGCGTGGTGTGTGCTTGCAGTGCCTATCAAGCCGTCTCCAACATGAGAGTCCTTTAATTAAGGAGGAACATTGAAATTAGATCTCGACGCATAAGTAATTTTTTCATAGAGCGTGCCAGACTGAGTGTAAATCAAGTCTAAATATTGGGCACGAGCGATAACTTTCTCTTCTATGACGACGACACCCTTAGCCACATCCTCAGTTATAGATGGTAACAGAGACTTAATGAACCATTCAGCAAGGAGATGATCCGAAACAAATGTCTTAACCATTTTGTCGACGACGACGCCACTCATGAATATGATAAAAAATGTGAGTAGCATTAGTCTGTTTGAAGTTGGTCAAGAGTTCCATTCCAATTTCATATCTGATAGATAACTGGAAATGAGTCAAAAAGATAGTAGCTAGGGCAGTGAAATTGTCAAAAGAAGCTCTAGGCAACTCAATGTACCATTTTGCAGCTGGACCTATGAGCGTACACTGGAAAAGATGTAGTCGAACATAATCATCATTTAGGGAGTTTTATGAACACCATAAATGATAAGTCATGACATGAGTCGACGAATATTCTCCAGGGTTTCCTTTGAACTTAGGAATTTGTGGGGCACCATCGGCCACCAAGGAGCATAGTTGATTGGATCATTGGTTAATCGATTTAAATCTGGTAATTCTAAAGTTCCAAAAAAAGGCAACTGTCTATTAAGGTCGGGTTGAGCATAGCCAGGGTAAGATGGAATTGCTTGAGCAACAAACCTTTGAGCACCATCATAAGGAGTCTACTGCTAGTAACCCAGATAGGGGTTGTTTTGCATAGCAAACGCTTGAGGATTCTGTTGACCAAAACATGGATATGATACTTGTTGAAATGAAGTTTGAGGCATTTGCGCTTGAGGTTGCCAAGGGGTCTGTCCTCCAATGTTATAACCCAAGTTAGGATAACTTGGATTCGGTTGCTATGTATAATTAGGTTGCGGTTGTGACATCCCATAAAATGGTAGACCAACGTGTGAATAAATGATTCCGAATACAGGGTGTTGTAAATTAACCAGAGGATTTGGAGTCTATGAACCCAACATTTGATGGTATTGAGTTGAAGCACTCGCTTGATAAGGTTGGTGTACAACATTTTGATTCTGTAACAGGGGTAAGGATGTATTGAAAAGTGGTAATGAGGTGGGTGTAATAGGTTGAACTGGTTGATACGAATGTACAACCGTTTGTAATTGGATAGGCAAAGTGGGCTGCCATTGAAAAACATTCATTTCAGCATTAGGTTGACCAAAAAGCAACTGAGTACTGCCATATTGGGTGACCAAAGGTTTCCCCCTAGCATAAGGAGAATAGTAAGACGGAAAATATTACTCTCCAAATGCTGGGAGTCTAGTTGATATGGTACTTGAAGGAATTGACCCAGAAGGACCAGCTTGATATTGCCCTAATGATGTGTATAATGAATCAAGTCGTTCAGTACTAACAATAGGATTACCAGTTAAAATACTAGATGATGACTTTGGTAAAGACCATGGTCTTGAATATGCACCAAAGAAGATGCTAGATAATGATTTTTAACCTAATGGGACCATAGGGCCACCATGAAAATATGACTCTAGTGAAGTTGTGAACATCAACAGAGTAGCGAGGGCAGGAGCTGACGTAATTGGAACAACTGTCCCAACCGAATATGTTGATTCAAGCATGGTTTCTTGACCAAATGTATACCCTTTAAAATCGACGGGAGATTGAATTCAACAAAAGCAGATGGAAACGATTGAGGAAAATACTTGTACAGGTAAAGGTCCTCCCCAAAATGGGTTGGATTTAAAGGTGTATTGTCTTGTGGAATTTCTTCAATCACAATTAAATCAGGTGGAAGTATTTCACCATCAGGCCCAAAGTATATTTTAGGTGGTTGACTGTGTGATATAGGAGTTTTAATGGCTACAGAAAATTGTGGAATGACCAAGGTAGGAACAACTTCCAGCTATTCCACTTCTATATTTAGATGTTCTGGCAAAGAAGAGACAGGATCTGGATCAATTTGTGGTTGAAAAACACCGGGTCCAGGAGGTATGGTCTCACTGATTGGATGGATCGTGACCACAGGTAGCTGTGACGACTCCATTTCGACAACAGTAGATGAACCGGGTTGTGTATAAACAACTTGAGCTAACTCTGGTTTGTGGGAAAATGATGTTTCACCAGAGGTACGGATTGTACTTGATTCTGCAGATCAGGATCGCCTTCGCCTACCAGAAGTAACTTCTGGTGGTAAAGGTGGTTTTAAAGCTAATCTACATGAACAACGAGGGAAAGGGTTTTGTTCTTACACAATTACTGATTTATTTTAACCAAAAAAAAATTAAAAAAATATAGGGTAATGCTAGGAAAAAAGTTTTACCAAGAAACTGTGAACTGCAGAATACCTCCTGGTGAACCAAGAAGTACGGACAGGAAATCTCCCCGAATGCTGTGTTCGGTGTATCACAATTTACAAGGCGGCCGACTCAGTTCACTATGGATGGATAACACCTATAAGTTTTCCTCCCAAATATACCCAAATGTACGTGGAGGCCCAAGTCCGTATTAGTGTTGTCTGATGCAAAACCACACAGTGAGAGCACCCCTTTATACTTATTGTATTGTAACACCGCCAAATATACCCGAAAGTACGTGGAAAAGCTACGATATACTTATGTACGTGGAGTGAGGTATCACACTCGGAATGTATCGCAGACAAGTTAACGACAACTGCTATGTTTTACGACGGCGGAACACGTCTCTAGCCTAGACCTTCTAAATGTTATCGTTATGGTTCCAATGCTTTGTTAGGTAAATCAAGATTAATTTTATGTTGATTTTTCTTAACAATTTTCCTTTCAAAGGTTCACCGCGATGATGTGTAGGAAACTCCTAAAATTCAAACTAAGAATGATAAACAGTCTTTCACTTTTAGTTTCTTCAATGAAAAACCTAGCTACTAAGGGGAAAGAGCAAACAATTTGTGAGAAAACAAATCAATGAGCACAAACTAAATACAGATTTTCTAATTGTTCCTTTTGCAAAACACACAAAATTCTACATGTAAATGCAAGTTTTTATTTTCAGCTCCTTTAATGTTATGAATGCAAAAAGAAAATAAGTGCACTAAATCAACAAATCAAATGCCTTTTACTTTCGAGAAATGAGGAATACAAACAAAAATTTCTCTTTTGAAGGAAAAATGAGGATTTTAACAACAATTTATCCTATCAAGGAAATGAAGAATTTACGACAATTTCCTATTTCAAAAGCAAATGAAATCTAATGCAACAATGAAAAATACTTTGAAATAAATTTGTCAATGATAAAGAAAAATGTTTTAAACAAACATTGAACAAATTTTCTTTCAAAAGAGGAAGAAGTATATAGATTCATTGGTCAATATGAGGACCAAACTTTGCAAAACAAAACAAAAAACAAACTGAATCAAATTGCAAAGACAAATTCAAGGGAATCTGAATGGTTTCAGGAGGCGACACAGTCTCTAAGGGGAGACAGTGCTCTGCAACGCAGGCCTGAAAGGGAGACAATGCTATGCAAAGCATTGTGTCCTGTCCAAGGGTGTGTTGAGCACAATGTATAAGGAAAAATACCACTGTTTAACACACTCCTTTTGCAAATTTGGATTTTAAAAAGTTTAATCTTTGTGAGTAACAACTACTGGGTAGATAAATAGAGCAAATCAGAGGCTAAAACACTTAGAACTTAGATAAATTCTATCCCCAATGGAGTCGCCAATTTTTTGGACAGAACTGTGAATCACAGATAAAACACGCTTCCCTAACTAAGAACAGACACATAGAATAGATTAGAAGCTTACTTGGGATCCAAGCGCTTCCAAATGGTTCCTTCTGTCGATTCCATTACAGCTTCAAATTGCAGGGGTTAGTGCAAAATGCTTCCTTCAAGAATGAACACTAAACAATAGAAGATAGGAATAATACAGATTTTTATTCAAGTTAGTTTGCTAAATCAGTAAAGCATAAACCATATACATCAACTAAGATCTTACAATATGGAAAATCAAAGCCAATACAGATGCATATAGGGAAAAGTAAGTTGTATTCTTTATTGATGATAGAAGGAGAGGTTACAACCTAGAGACTGATTTTAAGTGACCATTCCAACAACATTCCTAGCCTCATCATAGTATAAATCTCTCCAGCAACTGTTACACAATTCTTGTTCTCAATTGAAAATCTACCAACATTTCTCTACTCAAATTCTTCCTTACCAAGAACTCAGATCTGTGCTCAATTTATAGAGGAGCTAAAGGTAGTTTTACAATCAATGAATTTCCAATAATAGGCAAGACATGTTCCCAATCTTGTAGATGTCAAATGGACACTTGGATTCGAAGCTTGACACATGTGAATTCTTCTAGAAGGCACTGGCCAAGTGGAGATTTCAGAACAATGAGAATTTTTCTCCCAATGTGACCAATGCACCTGTGAATGTCGGGAAGTGCTTTACAGAGTGGCCTTGCAGGGGGCTACCTGCATATGCAACGCACTTAGGCCCTTTAGAGGCAGCGTTGATGAGCTCTCATATGCTATATTATCAACTTCAAACATTGGAAACCTTTGCTTGATGAAAGTCATGCTTGATTTGTCTTGTTCATTGTCTTAGGGCATGTATAAACTTGAAATGATAGGGAATGATAGACCCTTAGTCATTGGTCCCGAAGATGATGCCCAGTTAACCAGGTCATTAGGAATGATGCCCAAATTGACCTATAACAATGTTTTTAATGTATTTATCATTTTTCGTGTAGCAGGATCCATAGAAAGTATGCGACATGGGTACTCCTTGGATGAGGAATTAAATTTTGCATCCAACGAGTGCCCCAGTTCGAAATTTGAGAAAAAAATTTGGGAGATAATTTGAAAATACGAGTTCAAAAAGTAGTTTTTTCCTTTTCCCCTCTAAAATTTGATGATGTAATCAAATATTATTTTATTATTTCCACTATTATTTTATAATTTCCGTAGGAAGCCCATTTTAGACCTCAAAATTCCCCTAATGCAAGAAAGATTATGTTGTACCAGATGGACGTCAAATCAAATTTTTTGAACGAAGAATTGGAAGAAGTCTACATAGAGTAGCCCGAAGGTTTTTATGCTTATAAAAAAAATATAATGTTTGTAGGCTAAAGAAAGCTTTGTATGGTCTCAAGCAAGCTCCTAGAGCTTGGTATGCTCATCTGGACAGGTATTTGCAGCAACAAGGTTTGAAGAAAGGGAGTGTCGATAACAACTTATACATAAAGATTAAACAAGACAACTTGACTCTCATTGAAGTATATGTGGATGGCATCATCTTTGGCAACAATGGTGATAGACTTAATAAAAAATTTCCCAATAATCTTCAGAATGAGTTTGAGATTTCTTTACTTGGTGAATTGACCTTCTTCTTCAGACTCTGTATGTCTCAGGAAGATGATGGAATTTTCCTTTCTCAAACCAAGTACATCAAAATGGAAGATTGTAAACCAGTTAGCACACCCATGGTGACTGGTTGGAAGTTGAGCAAGGACGATGACTCTAACGAAGTAAACTAGAGATTGTATAAATCGATGGTTGACAACCTATTGTATGTGACCTCTTTAGGACCAAATGTGACGTATATAATGTGAAAATTCACTTGAAATGAAACAACTAGTAATTTATTCTTCTAACTGATTAAGCATGCAGTTTATTTGATGCGAAAAACAATGAATAAATGACACTGCAATTATTCACAAATAAAAATGTTGCGAAAAATAAACAGGAACAAAGAAATATAGAGCGCACACATAAAATATGACAATTATTTTTGGAAAAATGTCCTCGGAAAAACCCAATGCGGGAAAACTGGTGCAATAGATGAGGGTTTTAATATTATGTAGCAGTGAAATTTTGAGTACAATCTGGATGTTCGAAACTGGAAATCCTCTACACGATAATCTGGCCACAAAAAAAAAAAGTTAGTGAGACAAATATTGCCTAATATGACATTGATATAGCTCCAACCCTAGCACAAACTAGGCTTCTCTAACCCCTGCATCAGCCTTCTACGTAGGCCCTCACATGCACTGCCTAAAATTTGCTCTGATCAAGCCATCTTGCCCAATTGAGCCTCTGAGAATGACTCGCTAGCCCCTTCAGAATTTCTCTCAGCCTCTAGCGACTAAATCAACCTGTACTCTAGCGAAATCGAACTCTTCCTCTGAAGCTGCCTTTGCAGTCCTTGCACAACCTCACTGAAGAAAATTCAACCCTCATGTAGTTGACTCTTCGTACTTGGAATCTCCTCTAGAATCAATGTCTCTTCCCCTCACTGTCTCTGTGTCCCCTCTCTGGCTCGAACTCTCCTCAGTTGGAGCACTGCAACTAGGAAGCTCGATTTGTTCCAAGGAACTCGACGTCGAGTATGTTCTTCTCCAACCCCATCGAACTCCTCTTATAATCTCCAGTTGGATCACCAATGACCACGATTAAGTCATTTTCAATGACTAAGATCATCTCTAAGTCGATCGATGTGAGTTTCTAGAGAATTCTCACCTTTCTCAATTAATTCCTAGTAATTAATCAATTTCCCTAAGTTATACCAAGGCATATTTAATTATTGATCAATTATTTTAATTGAGGTGTCTCTACTTGGAATTTCTAGAAACAAATTTTGGGTTATGGATATCTCATGTGTTTTAGCCTCTCCACAAGGTTTGAGGCTAGAACACCATTCGATGCTACAAAAACTAACATTCTCTCCCATAAGATCCTCCATACATGTTGTTGATGATTAACAACTGTGAATACTTCCACTGTCCACCAACTACTAGCCAACTCTGATTCATATGCCAATGATTATGTTGTTGAATTACACTACATTTGCGCTGCTTCTTACACTGCACTTTACACCTTGTATTACTACAAACTTTTCTACTGTGCTACAATTGATCTCATGCTGCTGCAACTACTGCAACTAAAATCCTGAATACTTTGTCCCTTCTACTGAAAAAAGTTCTCCACTATACCCTTCTGCACTCTGAAATAGACGAACTTGGTTCTTCTTAGAACTTTCATGAGTATATCTACAACTTGCTCTTCTGTGGGAACATACAGTAGCTAGATTGTTCCTGGCTACACACAATATATGATGAAATGACACCAAATATCTATGTATTTCAACATGTCATGAAACATTGGATTTTGAGAGAGCTTGATGCAGCTCTGATTATCGTAGTAAACACTAGTCACCTCCATCCTCTGCCTAAATAAGCTCACCAATAGCTTCCGAAGACATATAGCTTCGCACATGGTTGTGTTAGCCGCCATATAATTTTCTTATGTAGAGCTTAGTGCTAATGAATTTTTCTTCCTGCTACACCGAGAAACCATCCTTGATCCAACACTAAAGCAGTACCCACAGGTACTTTTCCTATCCATTGAACTGTGTGTCCAACCTGCATTTGTGAATCCACATAGTCAGACATCATCCCCTTGGTTATATTTCAATCCATACTCTATTATGTCGTGCAAATACCTTAGAATGTGCCTCACTTATATCCAATGTACTCTCTTCCGTTCCACCATTATCTGTCTAAGAGTGTTGACCGGGAATCAAATATTTGGCCTAGTGTTGACCAGATACATGAGAGAACCGATGAGATGTCTATACAAGGTGGGGTCAACATCCTTGTCCTATGATGCGTCTATCTTCCTCCAATTGGTGATCACGGGTGTAGACATGCGTCTACAATATTGCATCATGAATATATTTAGAATCTCTATAGAATATCTCTCTTGACCAAGGAAGATATCCTTTTCCTTTTGCCACACTTCTAGGCCTAGGAAATAGGGCATCAACCCCAAATCCTTCATGTCAAACTCTATTTTCAGGTTCCTCTTGTAGTCCTCTATAAGCCCTGATGACCTTGTCAAGAAGAGGTCATCCACATACAACATTAGGATGAGTGGCTCATCCTCTACCATCAAGTAGTAAAGGTTTCGATTTGCGTCACTCTTGATGAATCCCATATTTTGCAAGTAGCTGTCAATCCGACCATACCACGCCTTGGGAGTCTTCTTGAGCCTGTGTAGATATTTCTTCAGCCTGGACACATGTGTGCACCTATCATGTGTCTCAAAGCCCTCTATTTTTTCTATGTACAGGTCCTCCTCTATGACCCCGTTCAAGAAGGTTGTCTTAACATGCATTTGGTGAATCTTCCATCCCATTTGTGCTACCAGGGATATAATGGACTAGATAGAAGTGTATCTGGGAACTGGGGCAAAGGTCTCCTTGTAATATATACCTTCCTTTTGCACATACCCCTTTTCCATGAACCTAGCCTTGTACTTCTCCATGCTGCAGTCTGTAACATAATTGATCTTGTAGATCCATCGAGAGCCAACTACTAACCTTCCTACAAGCCTCGACGCTACCTCCCAAACATCATTGGTCTTGATAGAGCTATACTCGTCTACCATGACATCTATCCACACCTATTGATAGTAGGAAGGTTATTCAACCTGTTGGGGTTCCTATGTTTTGGCCAGATTGGCAAAACCAAAAGATAAGACAACATCAAACCGCTTTGGGATTCAAGGATCTAGCCCTCCTGAATCCAGAGAGGGATCTCTCTATGAATGAGTTAAAATATGTAATCTTTAAAACCTGAAATTTGATATTAGGCTAGTTATGAAGAGCATGGGTTTTGTTTGTTTGTTTTTTGTTTGACAAAGACATGATGAAGGTGAGGGCAGTTCAAAGTAAAGGGTGAAGATGTCTGCAAGTGAAGGAATGATTCGGTTGACAGAAAAGGCAAAGATAGTTTTAACCCATTGGGCTATGGAGTCATAAGAGGATTTTAATTGGATAGCAAGGTTCAAGAAGGATCTATGGGGCAAGTCACTTATGTCAAAGGATCTCTTAAAGTGATTTATGGAATGAAACAGATAGGAAATAGAGAAACAAACAAATGAAGAATAGTGAACAACCTAAGATCAAATAAGTGCTTTCAAACTATTTTTCTTCGGCATGTACTTAGGAAAAACACAAAAGTATTCTGAGATCAGGTAAGTGCTTTTAAACCAGCCTGCATTGAAGTACTTTTAGTTGGAAAACATTTTTTAAAACAGTTGGAACAGCTTAAGATCAGGTGAGTGCTTTCAAACTTAGCCTGCTTTCAGCATATTCTATAAGAAAAACACAGATAACAGTCACAAAGAGAAATTTAGATCAGGCAAGTGCTTTGAAACTAACCTGCTTTAATATACTCTTCAAAGAGAACATTCGAATGAAGAAAACATAGAAATAAAGCTTTCAGTAAGAGTAGGGAACTGTTGAGAGTAAATTTTAGCTCTATGTTTGCTGCTCTTTATCAAAGAAAGTGGACAGAGTGAAAAACATTTAAAGAAAATAACAATTGACAGTGAGGAACACATCACCATTGATACAAATCAGGATCCCATAAATCAACATCTTGTATTTGATGTTCAAACCAGAGTGAAAAACATTTAAAGAAAATAACAATTGACAGTGAGGAACACATCACCATTGATACAAATCAGGATCCCATAAATCAGCATCTTGTATTTGATGTTCAAACCAGTTACAATCATCAAGCCCGGTGGGTCTGTACAACTTCGAACTTCTCATATCAGCTTATGTATCTTCAAGTCGCAAACAGGGCATCAGTAGATTTAGAAACAATTATATGCATTCAGATGTCCAAAGACCAACATTTGCTCATCTTCTACAGAAGTATTTATAGAAGAAAGAGGAGGTGGGATCTGGTAAAAGATCTCCTGGGTCAATTAATACAGATTAATGACTTCTCGGCCTTTGAGGGCCTCGATGAAGAAATTTACAGGTGTTTATTTACATTAATTGATTTACACTTAGGATTAAGTTCGGTGGGAGCTTTTGTTGACTTTTTAGGCTCTGTGTCATGTTGAAGTAACTCTGTTTCTGCTCCCCGAGGCCTAATAATCGAAAAGATTTGTTTCTGGGCTGTTCTTAATCTTTAAAATAGTTTTGCTGACAATTAGAGATAAGATCTTTGATTTGTATTAATTGTTCAGTTGTCTTCGGGCAAACACCTCTTGTTTCAGATAATGACTAAGCCTTCTTTGATTACTGTGAGGCTGCAGGTGCCTTTAGGAGCTACAAAGGGTTCGATTAGCCTCTTCTTAGGGCAGTGGAAGCTTTCTCGGATCGACAATTGTCTTCGTCTCTTCCTAAAACACCTTTAAGTTACTTGAGATCTGTGTTTTAGGTCTGATCAGGCTTATCCTATGCCTTCCTGATCTTTATGACGTCTTTATCCGTGGATTTAGGCTTTGATTTGCTGAATGTGTGCCTTAATCCGTTAAACTGCGCTAGGAAATCTTCAAACACTGATACTCTTTTTTTCTTTTATGCATTGCTGTGTCTTGTTGATGCTCAGGCCGCGCAGGGACCATATGGCATCAATGCCTCATGAAACATTGACGAGTCGTGGAGTTTGAGCCCAGCAATTGGTTTCCTTTGATGCATCAAAGGCGCGAGAATCGTCATTCCCAACCTTCGGCTTTTTCTTTCAATATAAGGGAGAACCATTATCACCTGCAAAACACGAAACCAATTAAGAAATCCTACGTTTTGGGTTAAACTGCTTCAGAGGCGTGGGAAGAGAGCAGGGCCATTGGATGGCATCATCCAACGGTTGGGATTCATTTAGAAGAGGTCAAACGATAATGGAGGAAGAGAATAAATCAGATCTGTCGATCGCGCGGAGATCGACGGTGGGGATTAGTCAAAAAACATAAGGCGGAAAGGCGAAAGGCGATGGAATAATGCGGGTAAGATCTAGGACCATCCGATCTGGACACGTGGACGGTCCATATCCAATCGGAGGATCGCAATCGGCGGGGGAAAGAGGGGGGGTGTAACGAAAATCGCCGATGCGATTGTGCGATCGGGGAGGGTGATGCGATTATGCGATCGGGGAGGGCGATGCGATTAGATGATGGAGAGAATAAGCATTGGCCGTTGATCTGAGGATCATATCAACGGTGGGGAGCAAATCGGAGGGATGACCGATCGGGGGAGACAAACTAATGCATCAAACGAAAATTGCGATGCGATGTAGCACCGGTCGTTCGATCGGCTCCAGATCGACGACAGATATCGCTTTAACTGTGCTCCAGCAGAAACCTTTTGAAACATATGAAAAACCCAAATTTTCAATATAAAACAAAGTTTTGCTGTCGGGCGGATTAATATATATATACGGAATGGTCATGGCACCCGATTGCGGGGCCTTTGATTATATGGAATAAAATACGCCCGGGGCGTTAAATAACAAAGGGCGAATCACAATCGGAGCTTTCAGGCTTGGGCTTTTCAATCTAACCATTTAAAACTTGCGATGCGATTAGCGCCTCCGGATTCTTAACACTTGGTCCCGAGTGAAAGTTATAGGGAATGAAAAGCGGAGGGGGTGGAGTTTTAATAAAGGGACTCAATCGCATTGGAACTTTGATGCGGTATTTCAATCTTCCCATTGTGAATTTTTCCGATGTGATTGTGCTTCGGGTCTAGCACCTGGTTCTAGGGTGCGGGCATATGGAGGGGAAGTGGTTCAGGTTTATCCCAAGGGGGCTTAAATCTGTAATACAACAAAGGAATTTTTTATGGATTTTCCATGGATTTTAAAAGGATTTGAGGTTTCGACAGAGTTTAGAAAAGAGTTTTAAACTCTGCAAAGGAGATTTTATGAAGGGGAGAATGAGGAAAATGGAAAATAGAGGAAAATGATGGGAAAAAGAGAGTAAAAATGAAGGTTAGTTTCTGAGTGAAGGAAGGGGAGAAAAGGGGATTTTACAGCAGTCTTTCTCATGGACTTTTTAGCAGAATTTCTGAGTTCTGAAGGGAAACAACAGTGAAGATTTTCAGACAAGGGCATGAGATATTCCAGAGGCTTCAAGAAATAACATTTTGGCAATGACACTGTTTCTTGAAGGCTGAACAATGTTTTGGCCACATTTTGATAGAACACATTTTATAGGTGGCCAACAGTGGCTCCACTTGGGGATGGTGCCTTCTTGAAGGCATCAAGAACTTCAGACCTGCATTTCTCTGGGAGGCTGATCAGTACCTCATCCATTGGGTTGCCTTCTTTGCTGGGACAATCTTATTTTTTCTGAAAACATATTAGCAACCAGGAAAAACAATGGATCTTCATCAACCATCTTTCTACCTACCCAATCCTACTGATCTAACATTTTTTCTTCATTAGAGTGCACTTGGATTTGCAAACTCTTTTACAATTTTTTTTTTTTTTTTGAAAACAAGAAATCTAATCTATTTCTACTCCTTATTTCTCCATGGACTCAAATTAAACAGTTGAGTCCATATAATTCTCTACCTAATCTACCATCTGTTGGGATTAAACTGTCCAATCAGATTTTATTCTCTAAATTCTAGAACAGAAATTTAAAAACAGTCAAGTCAAGATTAAACTGTTTGACTTGCTGTGATCTATGGCATAAAAAACAAGCTGCACATAAATATTTATTTTGCAGAAAGTTTAAATCAAAAAATGGAAGGCTTAAGATCTGAAAGTTGAAGCACTTCCTTCACCTTTTTACAGATCTGTTTTTTCCTCTTATTTACACTGTCTTTCCTTTGTCAACTGGTTCAGATTTTGAGCTGATCAAAACCAGTTATTCCTTTGTTTGTGACTCAGAAATTAAAACAGATTTGAGTCATATGTTTTTGGAAACTTAGGTTCATATTTTGAGCATGTTTGAACCTTTAATTTCTATCTTAATCTACCTACTGATGAGCCAAAATTAAATAGTTTGGCAAATCGAATTCACTATCCTATCAGCAGTAAATTTAAAACTAATTAGTCAAGATTAGGCTATTTGAACAACTAGGAGTGTGTTTTTCAGGAGTGGAATTTGAGCTTGCACACTTTCAGAATTTATTTCTCTTTTTTGGTATGGGGATGTACCTTTATTATTTTTTACAATCTGTCTTCTTTTCTTTTTCTATTGTTTTTTATATTTTTCTTCTTGTGAAACTGAACAAAGCAATGGTATTTACAATGGAAATGAAAGATTTAAAATTGAACTCAGCAGTAGTAATGCTTAAGCACCCTGCCATTGACAGGACCCCCAAACAGACCTGTGCCATCTAACCCTTGCAGAAAAAAGGCATTTGGACCAATGGTGGACTGAATCATGTAAGGACCTTGCCACAAACTATCAAATTTTCCATGTTTACCCTTATCCTCTCTTCTGGAGTCCCATTTGAGTACCTTGTCTCCAATTTTGAAGTCACAAGCCTTTGTTCTCTTATCAAACAACTTCTTTATGTTCTCTTGCACCTTTTGAGCTCTATTGTAAACCTTTTCCCTTGTCTGCTGGAGATGTATTGTCTGATTAATCCTCCTTATCATGTTGTCCTCTTCTGACTTTATTTCTTGGACTAATTTTATCACTGGTACACCTAGGCTAGTAGGAAACACTACATCTGCTCCATAAACAAGCTGGTAAGGAAACATTCCAATGGATTTCTTTGTGGTCAATCTGTCTGCCCACAAAGCATGCACCAACTTGTTATGCCAAGATTTTTTATTTTCCTCAAGCAACTTCCTGATGATGGTCACCAAAATTTTATTTGATGATTCTGCTAACCCATTACCTTGAGGGTGATAAGCAGTAGAATGAACGAGTGCAATATGATACTTGTGACAAAAATCAATCATCTTTTTGGAACCAAAAGCATCAGCATTATCAGTAATAATCTTCCTAGGGCAGCCGAATCTAGACAGGATATGGTCTTCAAGAAATTTTATAATGATAGAATCTGTGGCATTCCTAGAAGGGATGGCCTCTATCCAGTTTGTGAAGTAGTTGGTTGCTGTGAGAATCCATTTGTGTTGGGCAGATGAAGCAGGATGGATTTATCCTATGAAATCTAGGCCCCATTGTTGAAAAGGAGCTTCAACAGTGATAGGTTGTAATGGAAAAGGAAGGAGTTTTCTTTTGCCCTCAAAAACTTGGCACTTGTGACAGGCTACTATCATTTTATGGACATATTGGAAGAGGGTGGGCCAGTAATAGCCAGCTCTAAGGATTTTATTGGCTGTGTTTTTCCAGTAGAGATGACCTTCACACTCTCCTTCATGGAATTCATGCTTGATCATCTCTGTATCAACTTCAGGAAAACATTTAAGTAATAAACCATTAGCATTTTTCCAATATAAACATTCATTTAAAATGAAATAGTTCCTAGCTTTCAACTTTAAAAACCTTGCCTTTTTTTTTTATAAGTTAGGAGGAGCATTAATATTTGTAAGCACATACAAGATGTCAGCGTACCAAGGTGAGTTTTGGAACTGTTCTTCCACAGTGGGAGCAGGTAACTCTTCCTGTTCATCCAAGGCATATACCATGTTAATGTCAAGGGCTTGTAGATTAGATTCAACCATTAATTGAGCCAAGCCCTAACCTTTAATAAGTTTGGTGAGTTTGATTTCCAAATCATACTCTAATATTACAGCAATCCATTTGCCCCTCTTTCCATCTGGGTCTTGTGATAAGATGTCTTTTACCACTATGTTTGGCACATAAGAAATGATGTGGGAATGTAGAATATACACCATGAAGTCCTTTAAAGCTTTTACCAAAGCATAGGCCTATTTTTCCATTATGTTATATTTCAAGGGTGCATCCCTTAAAGCCTTGCTGAAAAAAGCAATAGGTTGTTCCTGTCCCTGTGGGTTTTTCTGCAACAGGACTGCAGCCACGATATGTTCTGAGGAAAAGGAGAAAATAAGGAACTCTTTTGAAAAGTTCGAGCTGATTAGAACTAGTGCCCGGGTGAGTGCATGTTTTACCAATTCGAAGGATCTTTTGGCTTCTACATTCCACTTCACTCCTACTTCTTTTTTGAGCATATTAGTCATGTTTCTAAGGAGCTCTGCTAAGTTGGGAATAAACCTCCTTAAGAAGTTAATCTTTCCAATAAAGGACTGTACTTCTTTTATGTTCCTTGGGTGGCTGATCCGTAGTATTCCCTCAACTCTTTTTGGATCTATTTTAATCCCCTTTTATGATATAATATGGCCAAGGATTTTACCCTCTTGCAGGCCGAACACTGTTTTTTTGGGATATAAAGATAGCCCAAATCTTCTGCATTTTTCAAAGACCTTTCTTAGATGTTTAAGGTGTTCTTCATCAAATTTTGAATAGACTGTTATGTCATCAAGGTAAATCACAATGAAGTGCCCTATCTCTTCTGAAAATGCAATGTCCATGGCCCTTTGAAAAGTGGCCCCAACATTCATTAATCCAAAAGGCATTTTAATATACATGAAAGTGCCCCAAGGAGTGGTGAAAGCTGCCTTGAGTTGGTCTTATGGGAGTACTAAAACTTGGTTATACCCTAAAAAACCATTTAATAGAGAAATCCTCTTTGAACCAACTACCCTTTGTAGGATGTGTTCCATTTTGGGTAAAGGGTAATTGTCTTTTAGGGAGGCTCTGTTAAGGTTTATGAAATCAATGCACAGTCTGATTTCTCCTGTCTTTTTCCTCACATCTACAAGGTTAGAAACCCAATCTGAAAACCTTACAGACACAATGATTCTTGCCTCATACATTTTCTTGATTTCCTTTTCCACTAGAGGCAGTTGCATTGGATTAATTTGACACAGTTTTTGCCTAAAGGGTTTTTGGTTTTCTTTCAATGGGATCTTGTGCTGGATGATTTCTGTGTCGTAGGATTTTAAATCTTCATAGCTCCAGGCAAACACATCAACAAACTATTTAAAGAAGTCAATGTATTTCTTTTTCATGTTTACTAGTAAGGACCTAGCTATTTTAATCATTTTAGGCTTATCCTCGGTGCCTACGTTGTATTCCTCGACATCAGACTCTGTGTATTCTACAGTGGGTTTCTTTGGCACGTCGTTAAAATAAAAAAGGTCTTCTAATGGTGCTATCCCCCTAGGTATGTTCTTGTCCTTTGACGACAGTACCTCCATGTCTTCATTTTCTGTGTCTTTGTACTCTTCAGTATGAGTTCCAAGTTTTTTAGTTAACATGTTTATTTTTACGGGACCAGATGGTTTTTCTTCTTCAGGGGGCTCTTTGTTTAGGCAATTTTCAT
This sequence comes from Pinus albicaulis, assembly GCA_034641835.2. Taxonomy (NCBI): domain Eukaryota; kingdom Viridiplantae; phylum Streptophyta; class Pinopsida; order Pinales; family Pinaceae; genus Pinus; species Pinus albicaulis. The sequence continues at coordinate 1,820,831,481 of CM076580.1, forward strand.
CGGATTTATAATCTGAATCAGTAATTCAAACTCGTTTCTCCCAAGCAGGAAATCCTCTATCTGTTTGTCGCCCTCAAAGACCTGCTAATATTTCTCATTATCTAGCATTGCAGGTCTATATTTTGTATGAATGATGATCTGTTTATCACTAGGTGATTCCTGGCATGAACTAGCAGCGTAGGCCAATCCGTTTGCAATTATGTTTTGACTCCTTGGGACAAACACGATTTCATATTTTGCAAATGTTTTCAGGAAATCTATGGCATTATTTTGGTATACCCTTAGTCTAGGATGCTTGACGGCATATTCTCCATTTAGCTGTTTGATGACTAATTCTGAGTCTCCCTGAACAATTATCTTCTTGGCTCCTAGTTCTTTCAATAGACGCAATCCTAGGATGAGAGCCTCATACTCTGCGATTTTGTTAGTGCATTTGAAATCTAGCTTGAAAGCATGGCTCTCGGAGTAATTGTTTTCAATGTCGACCAACCATACCCCAGCTCCCACACTCTTTTTAGTGCAAGACCCGTCAAAGTTCATGCACCATAAGGGATTGTTTGTAAGGTTAACATAGTTTTCATCCCTATTGCCTTGTTCATCATTATGTTTTGTTCTGAGATCCGCAACATGTCATGATGGGTCTCGTTCCTCAGGATTTTCATAGAGTTCAGCGTGACGGGTAGTCTGTTGTTTGCCATCTTGGCTTTGTTCACTCTGGTTTGTTGTTTCAACATACTGTTCAAAAGTTTCTCTCTCGTTTTCTTCCATACCTAGAACTGCCATTATTTCTAGATTTGGGGCCTCCAGCTGCTTATCTGAGTCGTTGTCTTCTAGCTTTGGTTTATTTGAGGATTCATCATTATAAAGGATAAACGAATCCAGGTCTGTATGGACAGAGTAAATGGGGGAATTTTCAGGCTTTTCTGGGCTACTAACCATGAATTTAATGTGCGCCTCTCTGTATAGTCTTCTAATATGGCTAAAGACAGGGATAGTAGCATATGTCCCATCCATCTGCATTGTACCTTGCAGCTTGGCACCCCATGATCTTGAACACAACATGCCATACTTAGTAGGCACATCAGCCTCCACAACATCCATAACCATGCACTTGGCCGGGATTTGAGTCAAATTCACACAAAGGTCTTTAATTAGGCCAAGGAATTTCACTCTGCTAGAGTCAAAAGAATATAAGTCCTTATAAGGTCTGGTTATTTCTAAACCTAGCCTTTCCATTATCACTTTTGGCATAAGGTTGTGTGAGACTCCAGAGTCATGCATAGCATTATGCAGGATTTTGTCGTGGATATTGAGGCTGACATAGAAAGGAGGTACTACCCCTTCTTGAAATTCCCCTTTAATTTTTGGGCCAAACAAGAGAGTTGGTTGCTCATCATTCAAATTGACGGTGTCATCGTTTTCTCCTAATTTTAAAGCTTTCAAAATTTGACTCTTATATACATCCTGAGTGGATAACTCAATGAGAGGGACAGAAATTTTAATTTTGGCAATCTCACTTTCCAAATTGAAAGCAGACTGACTCTTTGAAAGATTCAATTCTGTCTTGTTGGGCACCATTTTATTAGTAATCTCAGCTTGTTTATTTTCAATATGTACAATGTTTGAAACTATTTTATCAGGAGAATTAGCTGCAATGCTAGTGCTGCTAGGTTCTTGGGTTGATTTGTCACTGGTTTGAATGTCCTTATCTTTGTTTTTACCAAAATTCTCAGCTGCTGATTTACTGTTTTCAACAGTCACTTTAGGAGTCTTTCTAGGATTTTTCTTAATGGTGATTTCAAAGGGCTTTGGTTTGGGATCATCTATGTTCTTTTTGCTCCTGAGGTCATATTGTTCTCGGACCTACATGATGCCACTTTTGAATCCTAACCTATATTCCTCAGTTTCCAACCCTTCCTCGTTCCAGTGTGAGTACGAGGCCTGGTTTTCTTCTATGGGGAAGGTATGGTCTAGGTCATCCACATCCATCATATTCATGTCAGTTTCCTCTAACTCCTCTATTATTCCTTCATCATCATCGAGGAAGTTCTCTTGAAATGGAGGGATGACCTTCTGATTAGAGTCTCTTTGTCTATTTGGGGGGTTATTTCTCCTAAAGTTCTGGTTTTGATTTTGGTTCCTATTCTAATTGCTGACTTGGATAGTCAAATTTTCTACCATTTTTCCTAGTCTCTCCATAGTTTTGGCTAGACTATCATATTTGGGATTAGATGTAGAAGCAATGTTGTCATCCCTATAGGTTACCTTTTTCTCAGCCCTCATCCTGGCTCTTTTCTCAATCAAGTTTGTCTCAACACTCACTGCTCCTTTCTGCATGTCTTCCAATGTATTATAATCTCTCTCCCTAAGTTGGTAAGCCATATCAGCATCAAAGCCTTCAGGGTATTTTACTAGGGCCATTCCTTGGGGAGGTTTCATGTGTGGTGGAAGAGCATTGTAGATACTATTAAATCTTGTAGAGTAGTCCTGGACACTCTCTCCTGGATTTATTTTAAGATTCTTATATTCGGCTAGGATTTGGAGAGGGTTGCTTCTAAATTCCCATTTGTTTATGAAAGTTTGATGTAAGGCGGGAAGATCATTAATGCTATTGGGAGGCAAGGCTTTAAATCACTTCTTCACTTCTCCTCCTAAACTCTGAGCGAATATCCTCATCTTAATTGTTTCATCCTCTATTTCCATGCAGTCAAAGGCATCTCCCATCCTATCTACATGGTGTTGAGCGGTCGTGGATTCTTTACTAGTGAAATGAGGAATCTTAGACTGATATTCATTGGGTAAAGGAGCTAAAGGCTGGGGCAGCACCAAGGGAGCATACCATGCTGCCATGATTGGAGGTGGGGGTGGATGCACAAAAGATGGATTAACAAAAGGGACAATGGGCTGGAGTGGAGTGGTTTAGACAGTAGATGTTGGACGGAAAGATGTAGATGGACCAGGGATAGATTGCTGAGCTGATCTTGGATGAGAGACACCTAAATTGAGAAAGAAATGCAAATCAGGTGGTGTGGTTTCTCTACTACCAGGATGTTCACTTTGTTCCAGGGATGAAAGTGAAGACTCTGAATCTAGCTGATCTAAATCGTCGAGAGACCGTGTTCTAAATGGATTTCTTAAATCTACTTGTGATTGCTGTAGAGCTGTAAGGTTTTTAGGAACTTAGTTAGCTCTCAAGGGTGATTTGAAAACAGTTGAGAATTTAGGAGGCTTCCTAAGTAATCTTTCAGGGTTATCAACTGTCTCAGGTGGGTTTGGGTCAGGGTGAGCTCTAGTATGAATCTTTCTAGGAGCCACTATGTTGTGTCTTTCAGACCCAATTAAACAAGAAAGGTGTTAACCAGATATGACAATATTTGAGAGGTTTAACTGATCTCTTGCTAAGAAAACTTAATTCCTAAAGCCTCTTACTGAGTTTGAATGATTTTATAATGGTTACGGGTCCTCCCAGTGGAGTCTTAAGGTCTGTAGGATTGTGGAGTCGCCAAGTGGAAGTTTTTAGCTCTTTTGGAGGTAAAAGTTTTATGGTCCACTACCATGTTTATTGACTACCAATCTGAGATATTTTTGGGTTTTCTGAGTTTATGTGGTTGTATGGAAAACTAAAGAGTTTATAAAAGCTGGCCAAACAAAAAATTCCCCATTGGAGTCGCCATTATGTTGGGGTTCCTATGTTTTGGCCAGATTGGCAAAACCAAAAGATAAGACAACATCAAACCGATTTGGGATTCAAGGATCTAGCCCTCCTGAATCCATAGAGGGATCTCTCTATGAATGAGTTAAAAGATGTAATCTTTAAAACCTGAAATGTGATATTAGGCTAGTTATGAAGAGCATGGGTTTTGTTTGTTTGTTTTTGGTTGGAAAAAGACATGATGAAGGTGAGGGCAGTTCAAAATAAAGGGTGAAGATGTCTGCAAGTGAAGGAATGATTCGGCTAACAAAAAAGGCAAAGATATTTTTAACCCAGTGGGCTATGGAGTCATAGGAGGATTTTAATTGGACATCAAGGTTCAAGAAGGATCTATGGGGCAAGTCACTTATGTCAAAGGATCTCTTAAAGTGATTTATGGAATGAAACAGATAGGAAATGGAGAAATAAACAAATGAAGAACAGTGAACAGCCTAAGATCAAATAAGTGCTTTCAAACTATTTTGCTTCGGCATGTACTTAAGAAAAACACAAAAGTATTCTGAGATCAGGTAAGTGCTTTTATACCAGCCTGCATTGAAGTACTTTTAGTTGGAAAACATTTTTTAAAACAGTTGAAACAACTTAAGATCAGGTGAGTGCTTTCAAACTTAGCCTGCTTTCAGCATATTCTATAAGAAAAACACAGATAACAGTCACAAAGAGCAATTTAGATTAGGCAAGTGCTTTGAAACCAACCTGCTTTAATATACTCTTCAAAGAGAACGTTCGAATGAATAAAACATAGAAATAAAGCTTTAAGTAAGAGTAGGGTACTATTGAGAGTAAATCCTAGCTCTATGTTTGCTGCTCTTTATCAAAGAAAGTGGACAGAGTGAAAAAAATTTAAAGAAAATAACAATTAACAGTGAGGAACACATCACCATTGACACAAATCAGGATCCCATAAATCAGCAGCTTGTATTTGATGTTCAAACCAGTTACAATCAGCAAGCCCGATGGGTCTCTACAACTTAGAACTTCTCATATCAGCTTATGTATCTTCAAGTCGCAAACAGGGCATCAGTAGCTTCAGAAAAAATTACATGCATTCAGATGTCCAGAGACCAAAATTTTCTAATCTTCTATAGAAGTATTTATAGAAGAAAGAGGAGGTGGGATCTGGTAAAATATCTCGTGGGTCAATTAATACAGATTGATGACTTCTCGGCCTTTGAGGGCCTCGATGAAGAAATTTACAGGTGTTTATCTGCATTAATTGATTTACACTTAGGATTAAGCTTGGTGGGAGCTTTTGTTGACTTTTGAGGCTCTGTGTCATGTTGAAGTAACTCTGTTTCTGCTTCCCGAGGCCTAAAAATCGAAAAGATTTGTTTCTGGGCTGTTCTGAATCTTTAAAATAGTTTTGCCGACAATTACAGATAAGATCTTTGATTTGCATTAATTTTTCAGCTGTCTTCGTGCAAACACCTCTTGTTTCAGATAATGACTAAGCCTTCTTTGATTACTGCGAGGCTGCAGGTGCATTTGGGAGTTGGAGAGGGTTCGATTAGCCTCTGCTTAGGGTGGTGGAAGCTTTCTCGGATCGAAAGTTGTCTTTGTCTCTTCCTAAAACACCTTTAAGTTACTTGAGATCTGTGTTTTAGGTCTGATCAGGCTTATCCTGTGCCTTCCGGTCTTTATGACGTCTTTATCCATGGATTTAGGCTTTGATTTGCTGAATGTGTGCCTTAATCCGTCAAACTGCGCTAGGAAATCTTCAAACACTGATACTCTTTGTTTCTTTTATGCATTGTTGTGTCTTGTTGATGTGCAGGCCACACGGGGCTCATATGGCATCAATGCCTCATGAAGCATTGACAAGTCGTGGAGTTTGAGCCCAGCAAATGGTTTCCTTTGATTCATCAAAGGCGTGGGAATCGTCATTCCGAACCTTTGGCTTTTTATTTCAATATAATGGAGAACCATGATCACCTGCAAAACACAAAACCAATTAAGAAATCCTGCAATTTGGGTTAAACTGCTTCAGAGGCGTGGGAAGAGAGCAGGGCCATTGGATGGCATCATCCAACAGTTTGGATTCATTTAGAAGAGGTCAAACGAGAATGGAGCAAGAGAATAAATCATATCCGTCAATCGCACGGAGATCGACGGTGGGGATTAGTCAAAAAACATAAGGCGGAAAGGTGAAAGGCGATGGAATAATGTGGGAAAGATCTGGGACCGCCCGATCTGGACACGTGGATGGTCCAGATCCAATCGGAGGATCGCAATCGGCGGGGGAAAGAGGGAGGGTGTAACGAAAATCGCCGATGTGATTGCGCGATCGGGGAGGGCGATGTGATTGTGCGATCGGGGAGGGCGATGCAGTTAGATGACAGAGTGGTTAAGTGCTGGCCATTGATCTGAGGATCATATCAACGGTGGGGAGCGAATCGGAGGGATGACCGATCGGGGGAGACAAACTAGTGCATCAAACAAAAATTGTGATGCGATGTAGCGCGGGTCGTTCGATCGGCTCCAGATCGACGACAGATATCGCTTTAATTTTGCTCCGGCGGAAACCTTTTGAAACATATGAAAAACCCAAATTTTCAATATAAAACAAAGTTTTGTTGTCGGGCGGATTAATATATATATATATATATATATATATATATATATATATATATATATATACGGAATGGTCATGGCGCCCGATTGCGGGGCCTTTTATTATATGGAATAAAATACGCCCGGGGCCTTAAATAACAAAGGGCCAATCACAATCGGAGCTTTTGGGCTTGGGCTTTTTAATCTAACCATTTAAAACTTGTGATGCGATTAGCCCCTCCGGACTCTTAACACTTGGTCCTGGGTGAAAGTTATAGAGAATGAAAAGCAGAGGGGGCGGAGTTTTAATAAAGGGACTCAATCGCATCGGAACTTTGATGCGGTCTTTCGATCTGCCCATTGTGAATTTTTCCGATGCGATTGCGCTTCGGGTCTAGCACCTGGTTCTAGGGTGCAAGCATATGGAGGGGAAGTGGTTTAGGTTTAGCCCAAGGGGGCTTAAATCTGTAATACAAAAAAGGCATTTTTTATGGATTTTCCATGGATTTTAAAAGAATTTGAGGTTTCGGCAGAGTTTAGAAAAGAGTTTTAAACTCTGCAAAGGAGATTTTATGAAGGGGAGAATGAGGAAAATGGAAAATAGAGGAAAATAATGGGAAAAAGAGAGTAAAAATGAAGGTTAGTTTCTGAGTGAAGGAAGGGGAGAAAAGGGGATTTTACAGCAGTCTTTCTTATGGACTTTTTAGCAGAATTTCTAAGTTTTGAATGGAAACAGCAGTGAAGATTTTCAGACAAGGGCATAAGATCTTCCAAATGCTTCAAGAAATAATATTTTGGCAATGAAACTATTTCTGGAAGGCTGAACAATGTTTTGGCCACCTTTTTATAGAACACATTTTATAGGTGGCCAACACAACTTGTGCCACCAATTCTTGGTACTTGTCTCGTTGTTTGCGTTCTCTCTTGTTCGTCCTAGGATCTCCAATAAACTCATAACAAGCTTCCCTCCCGATTCAACCAGGAGTTGTGGGAGTCTCAACCAACTCCTCATCCTACCTCTGATGCTCTGTCTGACTGCAAACTCACTAGATCTCATGCACTTGAGGACATGTTGATACTGGTAATAGTACTAGATCCTTGTGATTGTCCTTGCAGTAGTTCTAATGGTGGCCCCTGTGGTTGTCCCTGCTATTGGACCAATGGAGCTTTTTTTGGCTCACTTTGATCACCTGCTACCATCTCACGAGACTTCTTGAAGGCTTTAGCCTCTAAAAACTTCATGTCCCGTATCATTATGATCTTCCTATTGCTGGGAACATAGATTTCATATGCCTTGGAAGTTTCACTATACCCAACGAAATAACCTCTCTTTTCACTCTAATCCAACTTGGTGCGCTTCTCAACTGGTACATGGAAATAAGCCATGCTACCAAAGATCCTGAAGTGACTGACCCTTGTCTTCTTCCCTGAGAATACTTCTTCTGGTGTTATCTTCCCCAATTCCTTGTGAGGAACCCTATTTTGAATATACACAATTGTGTTACATGCCTCTACCCAAAAGAACCTAGGAAAATTTTGGTCATATAACATTGCTTTTGCGGCCCCAACTATAGACCTATTCTTCCACTCCTCTACCCCATTCTATTGTGGGCTGTATGGAGTTGTCCACTCCCTCTTGATGCCTTCCTTCACATAAAAATTTGTGAAGTGACTATCTGTGTATTCATCTCCATTATCTGAGTAAAGCACCTTGATCTTTTTTCCTATCGCATTCTCAACTAAAGCCTTAAACTCCTTGAAGCGATCGAAGACCTCATCCTTGTTCTTAAGAAAATAAATTGAAGTTTTCCTGGAATGATCATCAATAAAGGTGATAAAATACTCTTACCCCTTGATAGATCTAGTGTACATAAGGCCACAAATGTCTAAGTGTATAAGTTGTAACACCATATGATTTGTTGTCACTCTGTGTGAATGTTGCCTTAGCATACTTCCCAAGTACACTCCCCTTGCACACATCATCTTATTCTGTGCCTAATTCTAGAACACCCGTCACTCTCTTCCGAAGCATCCCAAGTGCTCCATGGTGTAAATGTCTCATCCTCCTATTCCATAACTCATTCAGGTCATTTCCATTGTCATTGTTACTGCTAACTAGTGCCACTGGAGAGTCAAACTATAACTTGCAAAATCTATTGCTTCATACCCAAATATGTTTCACCTTCTTCTAGTTCTAGTGTTTGATAAACACCTTATTCCCTACAAAGTGGGCATCATATCCCATATCCTATAACTGAGATATTGAAATCAGGTTCATACCGAATATTGGCACATGCAATACATCTGTAACACGGGTTCTTGCTCCTGAATCCCTCTCTAAGTGAATCGTAACCCTCCCTACTGGAGTATATTTCATCCTATTTCCCATTGTTATCTGGAATTCCATTTTCTCCTCATAATAGCTAGAGAAATATTCTCTAACTCCTGTCATGTGAGTTGACACTCTACTTTCTATTTACCATAGTCCCTATGAAGTTGAGCTAGTTAAGAAAACAACTCATCCTCCAATTTGGAAGTCAATTCCGTAGCCTCCCAAATATTAAATTTGTTCATGGCCATACTAGAAGATTCTGAAAAAGTCACTGGAGACATCCCAAGTATAATATTGTGCCATTTCTCTTCCACCTAGCACTAATTTTCTACTACAATGACTACTGCAAATTATCTGTGCCGAATCAAGAATATGTTATGAAAAAAATATTGATTTTCTTACCTCTTCCTACTGGAATCACTTCCTAGACAAATTGACCTTTCTAGCTCTCTGCAACTCGAAATTCGAACCCTTATCCAAAAAATCGCACTGTCTGGCTAGGATTTATGTAGACTTGGAAATCGAACTGTCAGACTCCCTCTAAATCTGAATGATTTCCTCCTTCCACCTTTGAGCTTCATGTTGGTTAAATTTTCTCTGATATAATGTGAAAATTCGCTTGAAATGCAGCGACTAGAAATTTACTACCTCTAAATCTGAACGATTTCCTCCTTCCACCTTTGAGCTTCATGCTGATCAAATTTTCTTTGATACCATGTGAAAATTCCCTTTAAATGCAACGAATGGAAATGATTTTTCTAACTGATTAATCATGCAATTTATTTGCTGTGGCAAACAACAAATAAATTGTGACAACCCCAACCATAGTTCTCTCATAAAATTCATTGTAAATATGTTTACAAATATATGAAATTTAAAAAGAGGGATTGAGTCAAAGGGACACAGATTCTAGAGTTGGGGAGGAGGATTGCTTGCTTGGGATGTAGATGTTTCTTGTGCAAAAAATATGAATTGTTGGACAACCATTAAAAGCTGTTTGGTGCATGAATTAATGGAATAGTTGTTGATTTAAATGGGTTGCAAGAGAAGGTACAAAGCCTATTTTTCTTGGAAACAAAAACAAGGAAAATATGACAGGAAATTAATGAGGAAAATACCAGGCAAGTCATCGAGGACATGGATGAAGAATCCAGGAAAAAACAAGGAAAAAGGGAGCATCATAATCATTCGAGCTCATGTTGGGGACATGGAGAGAGAACTCTTGTAGGCAATTGATAAAAAAAGAGAAGAGAAGAGAAAGGGATTGGCTCTCATGTTCCCTGGAGGCTGTGGGTTGAGCTGCTAAACTCTGGAGCCTTGTAACAACTTGGGTTCCCTAGAGGCTGTTGGTTGAGATAGGATCCCTGGAGCTCTGCAAGAGCTTAGGTCCCTAGAGGTTGTGGGTTGGGATGTTATCTCCAGAGCCCTATAATAGCTTGGGTCCCCTGGAGGTCGTGGATTGAGATAGTAAGCTCTGGAGCCCTGGACAACTTAGGAAGATGCTAATCTTAAAGAAACATCAAAGGAAGACTTGATTGAAGACCTCTGGATATTGCATTGTTGTTGCAGTGGATTTCAGATTCCCTATAAGGGAGTGAGTCATTGTGTGCTCACTTGGGATGAGGTAGAGAAGCTCTAGACTCCTCGTGTTGAAGAAGATGGTAACAATCAACTGGTGGATTGAGGAAGAGGTCCTCTGGAATTCCTAGTTTCAGTTGGCCTTTGGTGATCGATTCCCTTAAGCAAGCACCCCCATCAAACTTTGGAATCTGGCTCTAGGGTGACCACCACAAGTAGGCGTGGCTATAGTGATCTATGGTTGGGTGGAAATTCCTTGTCCCAGACTCAGTTACCTTGAAAATTTAAAAGATAAGTGATATTTTGTGCTTGCTTACATGTTGATGAATTTATGATGCATTTCTAGTTGATATGGTTTGTATTTTTCTTGGGACTATATTTTTTCTCTTAATATGATGAACATGTGGAATCACCTCTATGTAGGGATGGCACTTATAGTTATGGAAGGTACATATAAACCTATGTGCATATGGAATCACCGAAATGAGAAGTGTTGATAAACAAATTGAATGGATGTACATGCTTATTTACCTTTGAATGAGATGTTGTGTTAAATTGTTAGATATTGCCGTTGATGATCGCTAACATACAACATAAAGTAAAGTTCCATACACCTTGGTTAGCTTGTGTTGTATCCCTGTGTTGAACCCTTTCTCTATGCAACAAGAGCCATTGAGATTGACAATAGAATTTGAATAAACAACATATAAATATCATGCCATGCTACAGGTCGTAGCAGAAGCCATAAGAACTGGAATAGAAAACTTGGAACATTGGGTATAAAGACTCCTTTTTATTAATATGAAATAAAATATGCAGGATATTGTTTGCCTAGCAAGGTATGCCACAATTACTTACATTAACTTATTGCCTAAGTCACAAGTTGCTATGTTGCGCGACAAGTGCTCTAGGAATATTGAGGGATTTTTTTTCCCTTAGGGGTCGGTCAAACCCCGTATGCTTTACTTAAATGGCATATCAGCCATGCATTATCAGCAACTTGGGTGTCTTCTGCTAGCACCAGGGCGTAGCTAGTTCAGCCTTGGAAGCTTTTGCATAATTCCATGGAGATGCTTACAGGCTTCACATCGATTCTGGCACTGTTCGCGTGTGGTAGGAAAGGTGGAGACTTTTTAGGAGTCCACCCCATTCCCATGGTAGGTAAGGGCCCTTGGAGTGCCTATGCCATCATGCCTAGCATTAGGGAAATTTTGAGGTCTAAAATGGGCCTCCTAAGAAAAATGTACAACCAAAATAAAATTTATAAGAACCAATAGGATTCAAGATGATGATGTCAACCATGGGGGGTGATTCACCATTTTTTAAGTAAAAAGGTAAAAAGATTAAAAAAATAATAAAATAATAAAACTACTTTTTCAACTCGTATTTTCAACTTATCTCCCAAAATTTTAACCCAAATTTCGAGCGGGAGTACTCATTGGATGCGAAATTTAATTCCTCACCCAAGGAGTACCCATGTTGCATACTTTCAATGGACCCTACTACACAAAAAAATGAGAAATACATGAAAACCGTGATTGCATTCACGTTTTTCATGTATTTCTCATTTTTCAAGTATGAGGGTCCATCGAAAGTATGCAACATAGGTACTCCTTGGATGAGAAATTAAATTTTGCATCCAATGAGTACTCCCGCTTGAAATTTGAGTAAAAACTTTGGGAGATAAGTTGAAAAAGTATTTTTTTCTTATTCCCCTCTAAAACTTGATGATGTAATCTACTCTTATTTTATTATTTCCAATATTATTTTATAATTTCCTTAGGAGGCCTATTTTAGGCCTCAAAATTACCCTAATGAATTCCTTGTATGAGAATGAGGAATGCAAATGGGCCAGGAACTCCTTGGAGTTGGATTGGCTCAAGCTCAGGAGGGGTAGCACTATAGGGCACCTTAATAAACCATCGACATTAGTGTAGAGCACTGACAATGACCTAGAGGCCTGCATGATCTCTAAGACATATCCATTGTCAAAATGGTTAGATTAGGCAATCCATGTAAAGGTCGAGACGTGCTCTTACGACAATCGTAAATATTGTCTTATGACGCATTGCTTAAGGCGGGGTCAAGATCCCTTCATCAAGCCATGGCATAGATCAAGTGATAGCTCAATGCGACGTAGAGAGGAACACCATAAAATTATAACACATTCTGGCTAAACCTAATGCTACCTTTGGAAGGTAACCCTACACGTGGAAACCCCCCATTGGCGTGACCAAATTTCCCTTAACACGATTAGTTGAGAAAGTGTTGATGTGGTCGGAGGTGTAACTCAGAAGGGTTACCTTGGGAGATTGTTATGGAAAGAAATGGGGACCAACTGGGATGAGCTAGCGGACATGCCAACTCAGAAGTTTTATTATTGGTTAGAGGTGGACCCTCATGACTGGTCGGCCTATTCAGGTTCACCCCGAAACATTTGATATGACACAGGTGGGGGAGAAGGATGAGTTAATGTTCCAGGATCATTTGGGCAGGCTGACGTGTGCTTGGAAGTAAATCCATTAGCCAGAACGGTGGCCCACTGGCCAGGAGGCTTCAAATACTTACCCCGATGGAACATTATAGTGGAAGAATCGAGTGTGTCAGATAAGGTCTTGGAGGATTACATAAGGTGGGTGCGTGGTAGGGCCAACACCATTTCCATGGTGTTATTGGTTGTGATTTGGCCCATCTATCGAGTCAGCCCGACGAGTTCACCCTGAAATAATAAACCAAGGAGTCCATAGTAAGCACTGGGAGGAGACTAACGGGATGACGTAAGTCATACCATGCTGGTGAAGCACATATCTGATTGGTGGAAAAGGGTCCTGCCAACCAGGTGAGCTCGACATTGTGACCTTAAAAGGATGGAGGGGCATAGCAAGAGGAGGAGTCGGAAAAGAGGCCAATGAGGAGGCAGCGGCATGACCCCACTATCCACGCAAGCTCGGAATAAAGGCCCAGAAAATAGCTAAAGTGTGTGCTTGGGGAAAATTTCGAGAGAAATTAAATAGGGTGGAGTGTCTAATGGGACCCACACAAAAGGCATAAAGGTGTTGGGCCGCAGAAAAGAGTTGAGGTTTTTGCATTCGACGGGGCCTATAAATACAAATATAGTTATACATAGCATGCACACACACACACACACACACACACACACACATATATAGATATATATATAAGCACACAAATTACAATCTCTAAATTGTGAGGTTCTTATAATGATATGGGAAGCCAAAGCAAATCCCTTTTAGTTTTTGTAGCATCAGATTTTTTCTAGTCACAAAATTTGGTGGAGAGACTCGAATACATGAAAGCTCCAAAACCCAGAAATCATTTATGGAAATTGTTGGGCCGAGGAGAAGGTACACTTTACCCCTATATTTACCACAATTTGTCATTTACTTTTATATATTTTTCCTTCATCTTAGCAATAAAGTAATTGGAAATAATACAAAATTAAGGTAGAATGAATTATTGATAAAATATGTGTTTAATAGCATAAAAACTGATTTGTTGTTGTCTCTATTGATAGGGAAGCAAAATAGCCAAACTGCCGACCAGGATTACCAAATGACAACAGATAAGGAAAGCGAACATAATCATATCGGCTCCTATGAATCATCGGAAGATGTAGAGGCATGCCTACTCTTGGAGTGATTAGTCGATAGCCACCAAGCGGAATGATATCATAATGGGAAGGATCCGTTACTCTGTTTGAATTCGCCTTTAAGCTATAAAAGGCCGAAGGTGAATGAGACAAATGACAGTTCACGTATTGTAATTTTCTTGTAATAAACGTATTCGGACAGAATTGTCAAGTTCGTGCTAATGTATTTATCTATTGATTAATGAAGAAATTGGAATTTTTAGTATAAACAACTTCTGAGTATTCCTTAGTAGAAGGCTTCTAGAGGCTTTGGGCTCAACCTTGGGGGTTCTCCTGCTATTCTATGCTATACATTTATTTACAGAACTTGCATTTTCAGTTATCGTTTGTGTTTCATAGCATTATCATTTAATTGGTTAATCGCAGGTGTGATATGTTATAACTTCCTTTTCACCAGAGTAGATTTACCATTCATGTTCTTTTATCAGGAGTTGACGCTTTTACATACATTAGACTAGTTTCAACGTGGTTGTTGTTCAATTCTGCATATAGTTAATTCTTGAATATTTTCGTCATAATTGTGAACGTTTGGTTTGGTGTTTAATTACGAATGATGATATTAGTGGATTAATAGAGAATTCCATTGCAAAATCTAGAATAATTTATTTTTGTTCAATTCATTAGGATTGATGTTCAATTCATTAAGGTAGTTGTTCAATTCATCAAGGCATGTTGTTCAATTTCAATCTATTATTTTCAGTCTTGAGTGGTTATTTATGCATAAACTTATAATAAAATTAGCTCCTTTGATTGGTCTGAAGTATTTCATAGTTCACTTTCAAGTTGGTTTGATTGAATTTCGATAATTAGAAATCTTTCTTACAATGATCTAGAGTAGTTAACCTCTGATGTCACTTGCATATATTTTTCTTACACTCTTGAAATAACAAGACTTGCCCTGAGGTGATAATTAATGTAAAGCATTAAGGTTACCTTTAAAACAATCACCTTCTTGACCCAAAATTTTGGCATCGTTTTTGAGGAGAGTGTTTAAGAGTGATGTCTTTTATTTTTGTTTTTCCTTTTGCTGTGAAAGAATTGGGTATTGAAAATGAGAGGTAAGAACCTGCATACTAGCAAGCAAAACACTTTCTCTCCAGCCCGTTTCTCAGCAATTGTGCAGAGGATAATAGGATAGGTGTTCTTGTTTTTTTATGACTAGGAAGAAAAATATAGAATTAGATCAAAATCCCCCACTTAAATCCACAAAACCCAAAGGATCGGTGGTCCTTGGCAAAACAACATATATAGACGAAATCATTAAGAAGGTTGAATCCCAAGCATCCGTAGGACCCAAAACCATTCCTACACAGAGTCCTACTATATTCCCTCAGACAACAGCCTCACTATTTGCGGCCTACACTGAGATTCACAGCAAAACAGAAGGGTTTGAACAAAGCCTTCAGAATATAGAGCACTTAAGTCTCGACCCTTCGAGAGAGGGAAATTCTTGCAATTTGCAGGAAGGAGAGGGAGAAACTAGCAATGAAGTACAGGTAAAAAATCCAGAGCCTGGATCCCCTGAGAGAGTGGTTGAGACAGAGACACCCAATATCCCAGATCGAGGAAGTGCTGCAAGGCCTCCTCCAAAATCCACTCCCTAATTCCACTCAAATTATTCCCCCAAATCAATAAATCCCATAAGATTATTGGCACATCCTTAATCAGATGACGAAAAACCAAAACTAGAGACATACATCAACATTGGAGTATCCCATTGTTGATGTGGCCGCAAATGCCCCTATGAAAGCCATTCCGTTACAAAACATCCCCACCTTCCATGGGCTTACCTCAGAAGATCTGAATGCATTTTTATTTGAATTTGATGTCTTATGTAGGGGATATGACTACACCACTAACCCACAAAAACTGAAACTATTTCCCTCTTCTTTGAAGGGGACAACATCACGTTGGTTTATGGGGCTCGGTGGAGGAACTATTAAAGTTGGGATCAGATGAAAAACTCTTTTCTTAATAAATATCAAGACTACTTCCGGAATCGAGAACTACAAGATGAAATGTTCAATATGTCTGCAAAGGGCAATGAGACATTAGAAGAATACGTTGAAAGATTTCAATATAATTTGCAAATATCTCCATATACTACACTGTCTAAAGATATTTTAAAAGCAACAACTATTAAAGGAATGAAAGAATAATGGGTCGAAACACTTAATATAATGGGAAAAAGGGACATCTATCAAGAAGAATATGATGACATTATTGCATTGTGCATCAGGTGTTCTCGAGGTAGTGAAGCAGGCCAACCAGACGGGATTCAGCGACAAGGAATTATAAACAATTAGGTGGCAACGTGACCAGAGCAGAATTCAGTGATGTTTTAGAAGATTTTGAGACCGGTATCTTAGGCACCCTCACAACGCAGCTAGATGTCCTATAAGCCAAGCAGAAGAAAGCTTTAGCATAATAGAACTTGGTTGTTTTTTTCCCACGTTGTTGGAAGAAGCACAACCAGCAGGAGGACCCCTTAGCAGACATTGATGACCAGCACATACCCACGGCTGTTTTTCGAAACAACATGCAAATTTAAATTGAGCCAGGAAAAGTTTTAAATATCAATGGTAGCCTGGATAGTAACCAGCAGAAAAATCTCGTTAAATTTTTACAAAAATGATGCTCAAGGGTATAAATCCTCAACTATGCACACATCACATTTATACTGAAAAGGATGCTCAACCTATTTAGCAGCCTCGGCGGAGGTTAAACCCACATCTGAAATACATTGTAAAAGATGAATTACAAAAGCTGCTAGATGTAAACTTCATTTATCCTATTTCAGACAGCAAATGGGTCTCTCCTCTAATAGTCGTTCCTAAGAAGAATGGTAAGTGGAGAATCTGTATGGATTATAGAGAACTGAATAAAGAAACATAGAAAGACCACTTCCCCCTCCCTTTTATTGATAAGGTCCTTGACACATTGGCAGGAAAGCGGTTCTTCTCTTTTCTTGATGGTTTCAGTGGTTACAATAAAATCTAGATAGCTCCTGAAGACCAAGATAAAACGACCTTTACCTGCCCCTAGGGTAAATTCGCCTATAGGGTATTGTCGTTCAGACTATGAAATGCCCATGCATAATTTCAAAGGGCCATACTAAGCATTTTTTCTGATTTAATAAATGAAGGGCTCGAGGTTTACATGGACGACTTTACTCCATATGGAGATGACTTTGATCAGGCACTGCAAACACTAGAAAAAGTATTGGAACGATGTATTGCTACTAGATTGTGTTTGAGAAACGAAAAATGTCACATGATGATGACCGAAGGAGTAATCCTAGGAAACTACATCTCTGCAGCTAGAATATAGGTAGATCCGGAAAAAAATAGAGGTAATTCTTTTATTAGCCACTGTAGAGACCAACCCTATATTTTACTAGATGAGCACTCGGCTTTAATATATATATATATATATATATATATATATATATATATATATATATATACACAGTAACTAGGAATTTAAACCATAATCATACAAGTTTGAAACTTAGTAAAATTAAATCACTTATATCAAATTCCATAAATTTAACTTCATAACACATACATCTATTTAACTTGTTGATTATAGGCACAATGAAATCATCATAAATAAAAACAATATAACTAACACATGTACCGTTCACCCTTAGACGAGAACCAAACTTGACTTGCCGCTACTTGAGCTCCTTTGTTGTCGTCTACCTCCAAGCCTGAATGTTGTCGTGCTTAATCCGAATGTAATGACCCATCGGTTGATCTCCCAGCCTACTCCTTGGGTACTCTCCTTCCCCGCGAACCCCGATCTGCAATGGGGTTGTACAACGAAGGAATGTGCTAGCCGATAGAGGTGAGCCCCTCTTGGCTCAAGAGTCCCCTCTCTATAATACTCTACCTCACCAAACTCAACTATAGCTCGTAACCACTCAAAATTACATAATCTCCTCCATCTAACCAATAGGGTAAACAAAAGGTCCTTTTCCCTTCCATTTCCCTTTCTTTTATAGAAGGCTTCATAGGTGACATTTGGAATTTCATGCATAAATAATTATTTTTTATTAACCCAAAATTTGATTATTCACCCACCCATGTGTCACCCTCTCATCAAGACTCTCCAAAAATATTTTACTTAATTATTCATTTAAAAATGTATTTTCCTCAACCCAACAAGACTTCATATTTCTTCTCCTAGTTGTCTCTTGATTCCCCATTTTCTACTCTTTAATTTGTGTTTATTACTGAAGTTAGTTGATAAGTCTCAGATTTGGTCACCTAAATACCTCAATTTTCCTTTTTGATGAATATTCTTATGTTGGCTCTTGCCACATGGAAGTTCTCTAAATTTCTCAAATTTTAATTTATTAATCTTATTTTAATTCACCACCCTCTTCTCTTAATGAAGTTTTTAATAAATATTTATACTTAACTCTATGTCCCTCTCTCCCCTTTTTGCCTAATTAAGTTACTTATGTACTTAATATTTTGTTTTAACATGGAAATGGTAGATTTATCATGGTAAAATATTTTATCTCTTCATATTCCTCCCTTACCCTAAGTTTTATTCTTGATTTAATTCCTTTGGTTCTAACATCATATATCCCTTGAAATGAATTAGTTGGATTTTCATATAGTGATTATATTTATTAGTTTCTTTAATGATGTTGAGGGTGTCAAGTTGGTCATGCCCTTCAAGAACTTCCATTTGAAGTTCCAAGGGTGCCATGCCTAAGAATTTATTTTTGATGCCAAGGGTGCCAAGTTGGTCGTGCCCTTCAAGAATTTCTCTTGAAATTCCAAGGGTGCCACACCACTTGCCCTTCAAGTATCTAGTGGTTACGAGGGGAAATTATATGTGCAACGACAGAGACCCCTATCATCTCGTATGTTTCCTGCTATAATGATACTAATGGTGTTGGGGATCAAGGAATCCACCTTGATGCGTGCCCCCCAGAAAATCCTCGTGAACGAACCAAATTTGGGACTTGCCCCCACAACATCATGATCTTCAAGGCGAAGGTATTTCGACCTTTCCAGCCTAAGTCATAGTGGGAGTGCTAGCGGGTGAGATCAAGAACATTGTCCCACCCCTTCCATGCTGTTCCATCCAATTTTACAACCCCATCACCCATATGTGAGATATTCGGCCAAGCAACTAGCATGTTCCTGCAACCACTGACATATCATCAGAGTATATGTACTATATATAACGAGTTTCAAACTGAACTTAGAATTTCAAAGACAAAATATTAATTTCTTTCAAAACAGATGTTGTCAATTCACCGTATGCAAGTGCCTCTGGTGGTTTCCTGTCATACTCAATAATCATCAGTAACCAAGTTTCTCAGTGTTAGTCATTATCATAATAGAAACATCAACATGACCTAGTCATTCACATCATTGTTTATTTTGAATCAGAACTAATGTAAGTAGCTAACATATGGGACACATCCATCATGTTTATCATAATCATAACATCAATGGTAAATTAAAATATCCATCAAAGGCATCATCATCGTAACATCAATAGAAAACATATCTATCCATAAAATCTATCATCATCATGATATCAATAGAGAAAATGCATATACATTAATGTTACAATCATCATAGTATCAATAAGGACATACATAACCATCAAATACACTAATAATAGAGTCATGTGTCCAGATCCTCAACTTGAGGTCCTCAAAGAATAAAGTGTGGGTCTTAGGGATAAATAATGTTAAAATTCATATCACTGTCAGTCAACTAGAGTAGGGCACTACAGCCACACCTTGTACTCAGAAAGAGGTACGTAGTTTCCTTGGATATGCAGGGTACTACCGTAGGTTTATAAATAATTTCTCACAAATTTCTGCACCCTTGTATGCATTAACTGGAAATGTTGAATTCCATTGGTCTGACAAATGTGACACTGCTTTTTTAGATTTGAAGAAACTAGTCTTGACTGCACCAGTCTTATGCGGCCCCAATTGGGAGCTGCCTTTTCACATTTCCTCAAATGCATATGACACAATGATAGGGGCGGTTCTCGGTCAAGAAGAGTACAAGAAGCCCTGAGCTATTTACTATATCAGCAAGAATCTCACCCCTGCCGAATTAAAATATGTAATGATCGAAAAGGAGTTATTGGCTATCATTTATGATGTTAATAAATTTAGACATTATATAACTGGCTATCAAGTATTCCTGTATATCAGTCACTCCGCCATTAGATACTTAGCTAATAAACCTATTACAAATGGATATTCGTTGGTTGTTTCTTTTATAGGAGTTTGATATTACTATCAAGGACCAACCAGGAAAAGAGAACATAGTTGCAGATTTCCTGTCTAGAGTTTCAAAGTCAGATGACCCACTAGTGGTGGATGATCAGTTCCCTGATGAGAATTTGTTCGTTGTAGTAGTAAAAATGGCATGCTATGCAGATGTAGCGAATGATCTGGGAGTAGGAAAGCTACCAAGACACTTGAAATCAAAGGAACGGAAGCTGATTGTTCAGCGCAGTACTAGATTCTCCTAGATCCGTGGATATATTTTTCATACAGGAGCTGATATGCATATACGCAGATGCATCCAAGAAGACGAGATTTATGACATCCTAAGGGTATGTCATGATGAACCATGTGGCGGCCATTTTGTAGATCGCAGGACGGGGCACAAAGTATTATAAATGAGCTATTATTGGCTTACAATTTTTAAAGATGCCAAGAAATATGTCCAAGTCCGCGATAGTTGCCAAAGAATGGGCGGCCTTGGCCAATCTGACAAAATTCCATTGCAACCACAGTTGGTAGTGGAACCTTTCAAACGGTGGGAACTGGACTTTTTTGGACCATTAAACCCGCCATTGAATCAGAAGATGTAAATACTGGTTACCACATATTACATGAGGAAGTGGGTAGAAACAGTGGCTTTATCAAGAGCTACAGAAGAATCCATGATCAATTTTATTTTTGAGCTATTTGTGCGGTATGGCTTACCTAGGGAAGTGATAACTGATGGAAGGGCACAGTTTGTGGGAAATAAAATCATGACCACTCTAAATAATCACCATGTCACCCATAGAGTCACCTCTCACTACCACCCGTAGGTCGAAATCACCAATAAAGTCTTTAAGGAAATTCTCATTAGAACAGTTTCAACACATCGTCGGGATTGGGCTACTAGACTACCAGAGGCCTTGTGGGGTTATCGCACAATGTGGTGAAAAACCACTGGATATTCTCCGTACCATCTGGTATTCGGAAGGGAACCAATTTTTCCTATTAAATTTGAAATAAAGACTCTGAGAACAGCCCAGGAAGTGAGGCTAGATTTGACGGAGGCCCAAGTTAGCAGAATCTAGCAAATAAATGAATTGGATGAAGCACGACTACTTGCTCTAAAGCGCACTACAATTATTCAACAACAACGAGCTAAGTGGCATGACAATCTCATAAAAAAGAAGACATTTCAGAAAGGAGATTGGGCACTCCTCTATGACTCCAGATTCCAAGACTTCCCAGGTAAGTTACAAACAAGGTGGCTCGGGCCATACGAAATTCAAGAAGTGCACAACAATGGTACCATTACCTTGACCACCATAGATGGATCTGGCTTCGTCTTTTGAGTCAATGGACACCGGGTGCGCCTCTATCATAAACCACTTACGAAAGAGTTTTTCTACCAGTAGGTGTGTGACGACCCCACCATCCAAATTTTAGTTGCAGGGGATGATGGCCCAATAGCTTTAAGTTGATAAACATTTTGTTATTTCCTCTTGTAAATATTGTATATACGTTTCCTGCAATTCGTAGTTCTTCTCATTGTTGTACATTCCATCTCTTTTTCATTATTTTGATGCTCACGGTTGCATTCTTTTTCTTTCTTTTGTGTGTTTTGTTGTTCAACCCATTGAACAGTTGTTGTTCAAACCTTTGAAAAATTGTTTTTCAATCGATTTGAACAGATGTTATTCAATCGAATTGAACAACTGATGTTCAATTTGAATGAACGATTGTATTTTTTTAGTGTGTTTATTTCTATTGTTCAAAACTTTGAACAGTTGTTCAATTGAATTGAACATTAGCTGTTCAATCAAATTGAACAACTGATGTTCAATTCAATTGAATAGTTGATGTTCAATTCAATTGAACAGCTATCGTTCAAATGAACAATTGTTTGTTGTTGCGTGATTTTTTGTTGTTCAATCCATTGAACAGTTGTTGTTCAATTGAATTGAACAGTTGTTTTTCAATTCGAATGAATCACTATGTTTTTTAGTGTGTTTATTTCTACTGTTAAAATCTTTGAATAGTTGTTGTTCAATTGAATTGAACAAATTTCGTTCAATTCAAACAAACGATTGTTTTTTGCGTGATTTTACTTTTGTTATTCAATCCATGGAACAGTTGCTGTTCAATCGAATGGAACAACTGTCGTTCAATCGAATTGAACGACTGATTTCTTTTGTAGCATGTTTTTTGTCTTTTGATGATTTATTTTCGAACATCCACTCTTCCTTTATACATCCTCGCCATAAAAGCCATTTTAGGAAAAGGAATTGGCACTTGAGGAGTAGAAAAGCAGTGATATTACTAATATTATGATCTTTTGAAATTTTGATGGAAATCTCTACTCCAGAAGCTGACATGGTTTATCTGTATAATGAAGGGTTGGATATCTCATGTTTAGGCATATTATTACACAATTCATTTCCATAGTCTTATGCTAGTATATATTTCTACACTCTCAAGCAGTAATTCTCCTTGACATGAGTGTATAGGAATAAGATAATTTAATTTTATTAGCATTCTTTTTACTTCTTACACCATCTGTAACTCTTAAGGAGTTAATGAGCCTCCCTCCATTTATAAAAAAAAAAAAAAACGTTATGTCTATGTGAAAACTTTTAAGAGAGAATAGGGGATCTCATCACGAGCCAACCTACCATGATCATAAGGGTTTAATAGGTGACATTCCCACATGGCCAACACATCAGGGTAGTGACCTTCTCGACAGCTAAAACTACTTGAAGGACAGGAGCTCTCATCATGAGCCGACCTGATCACTCTGTTACAATCCCTGTGAATGGCACTATGACTATCTGGCCACCACACTAGCACAGTGGTCTCTCCATAAAAAAAGAAAAATGTCTACTTTAAAAAAAAAAAAAATTATGTCTATGTGAAATTTTTTAAGAGAGAATAGGGGGTCTTATCACGAGCCAAACTACCATGATCATAAGGGTTTAACATGTGACATTCTCACAATGGCCACCACACTAGGGTAGTGACATTCTTGACAACCAAAACTGCTTGAAGGATAGGAGGTATCATCACAAGCCGACCTGATCACTCTGTTACAAGCCCTGTGAATGGCACTATGACTATATAGCCACCACACCAGCACAATGGTCTTTCCATAAAACAAGCAAAATGTCTACTTTTAAATAGACGATTTTGGCTCATTTCTGGGTTTAAATGGCAACATTGTCAAGGCTATGAACTCCTGCTGGTAGCAGTGGCTCTGCTTGTGGTTTCGAAGTATTCTTTCTAACAATAGCCAATTACTTTTATATACCCTATTTCCTATTTGATCCATTCCTGAAATAAATGCACTGGTTGAATAAGTGTTATCACTACCTACCCACATAATTAACTATGAGTGAATTATCTTTTCATGTTGAATTAAGGGGTGACAACATCGATCATAATCATGCTTCCGTCATACTATGTCATCAAGATAAGACATCCTTTCATAATAATTACTACTCCTACTTTCTCCCCTTCTTCAATCATTTCCACTTGATGTATAGTTGTCATGATTACCAACTTCTGACCTTCACTTCATGTGCATTCATGATTATTACCACCTTTTCTCTTTTCTCAAGCTTCAAGGTCGTGGACACCATTCTCTCATTAGAGGGGGTACAAATATTCATAATGAATAAGCATTCAATTAACCACCCGACTCCATTCGGATATGCTGATTGGACTAAAGAATCGTTGCATTTACGTCATGAAGTTGCATTTTTAATAATACATTTAAAAAAAAATCCGCATGCAATGTTTATGATGTTTAACCAACAGAGCTAGAAGAAACGCATATAAAAGAAGAAACCAGTTCTGATAACACAATAGCCATGGGTGGAAATTCTCTCCATAATGAACCCACAAATTTTCAAGCTTTAGAATCAGCTCGCATCGTTCTTTAGCAAGCTGGTTGGATTCCATATCTACACAAACTACAAGGGTTTAATACAGAGACAACAGTTGATTTCTTGCAAAACCTGCGGGAAGGGCAGACCATAGTCAAAGGAAGAATCATACCTGTCTCCAAATAAATCATCGCTGAAGTCTCTGGACTTCCAATAGAAGGAGAAATATGGACTGAAAAACATGTCCTTCTACCAGAAGCAATCTCAGTGTACCAGGACCCAAGTGAGCCACTAGAATGAAAAGGGAAAGGTATTAATCCTGCATCCTTGTAGAAGCCTTGGCAAGAATTGACAGTATTCATTAAAATACATATCACATGCGACAGACACCAGGATGTTGTAAAGTCCCATCAAATTAAACTATTAGTTGTTCTCAAGCGAAAAAATTCAGTTAATTTTCCATTTTTCCTAAATTTTGTATTGCATAATACTGTTGTTCGAATTAGAAGAGCTAAAAACCCTCAAGAAGTTGTCAGTCACCATGGCTTGATTAAATTGATCATCATTCATGAGTTACAAAAATCAGATGATGTGGGACAACTTTGTCAATCCTGCCCTGCTTGTCCCTAAAGGAAACCCTAACAGAGCAGAGATTGAACTCCCTAGAATTGCCATACCCAGGAGAGCAAGAGGGAAAATAACCCATGTTTCAACCACAAAACCAGGAAAATGAAGATGGTCTGAAAGGTTACAACTACAACAAAACACCTATGTATTTCCAGATGAGGTAGGACCATCCCATACACCACATTTGAGCCCTCAAAATATGTCCGTATAGGACTAGGAGGAAGAAATGGCTCAAGTACTAGAGAAAATGAGAACATCTCGCAAAATTGGAAGCCGATATGAACAATCCGAGGAATAGGGGGACCTTTTGAACCAGTCTACCTCTGTTAGCAACTCTAGCCATACTGAAACCCTACCTCCCCATGATGAATTGCAGGCCTTAAGGGTTATATCGCCCTCTGATAATGAATGGGTGAGTAGGGAAGACTAGACAGAGAGAATATATGAATCTAGAAATCGGTCAGGGGATACTGTTCTATTATAACAAGACACAAGTATTGAGACAATTCCTGTGACGTTTGAAGAAAATGTTATTCCACCCAGTCAGGACATTAATGCTAAAATAACCTCCCTAACGCCTGAAGAAAATACGATTCCACCTAGTCAGGACATTAATGCTGAAAGAACCTCCTAGAAGCCTGAAGAAAACATCATTTCTGATAACCTTAGAACTAGCACAACCGTTCCTGAAACCAAAGTCACTGCTACTCCTTCTCCTGTCAAAACCTTGATAAAAGAAAAATCAACTAAGATTAAGTTAAGGAAAATGAACAAGAAATGCAGGAAATTGAGAAGAACGGTAAAACATCTAAGGAAACCGTTGGAAGAAGCAAACAAGGCTTGGAAGCCTAAGAAGGAATTAGCTACCATGGGAACCCAAACAGATTTTTTTACCCAAATGGTAGATATTCCTGAAATTTCTTATAGACTAATGTAATTGATACTGCTGAAGTTTTTATATAGACTGATGTAATAAATACTACTGAAGTTCCTGTACAGACTGATTTAATAGATAATGTTGAAGCCTATGTACAAAAGGATTTGATACACATTGTTGAAGTCTCTGTGCAGACTGATTTGATACTTATAGGAGACAAGGGAACTCAAACAGAGGTAACACCTGCCTACACTCCCCTGATAGAAAAAAATTCCAATCAAAAGCTTCACAACGAATTAATTCAAGTCCAGCATGAATTGGCCCAGTATAAGAAGGAAGTAGTCCTTACAGGGAACATCAGGCACTCCTAAATTGGTTCAAAGAAATTTCTGCAATTGAAGACAAAAACTTTTCCCAACTTAGGGAAGAAAGGGAAAGGGTGAAGAAGGCACAGGATCAATTGGAACAGGCTAAGAAGTGAACCAGTATGTTTTGTTCTCTTTACTCAGATGTATTGACTTGCAGGGCATGAGCCACTAATTATGCTTTATTCTTAGTAGAAAGATATTTATTGTTGAGAATAAAAGTTGTTTGGGCAGGGAAGCCCACTACTTTTAAAACCATTGAAGAATTTGTCCAATGTTGCAATGAGTAGGATGATCAGGTCCAACATCTTTTGTGTGAATTGTATTTGTACAATTTATTTCTAGAAGAGGATAGAGACAGTAACCCCAGTCCCTTCATAGGGGGCGTTCAGTTCCAATATTTTCTGTCCTTTGCCAAAAATCAAACTAGATGGGCTAAAGCCTACAATACCTTTCAGAAAAGGGAACATGACCTAGATCTACGCGTCAAAGGGGAACCTACTAAACCCCTATACTTGTTTACTCAACATAAGAAATTAATGCAGCAGAAAGGAGTCATATCCAAATTGGGACCTATTCACAAGGATATTGTGCAGAATGGGCGGGCATACTTCCAGGACATTCAGGAAGAAGCATTATCAACAACCAAACAGAGATGGCTAGCCTCTGCAAATAATGTTAAGAAAAGAGAACCATTTGGGTATAGGAACTTTAAAGTTGTTGCTTCATGTTTCCTTCTGTACAACAACCTTATTTTGAACATGGGTCCTACGTGGATAGGGTGTAGATATAGATGCCCCATCATATGGTACCCTCCTGAAGACTATCATCATGATTATGAGTTACCGGAGGGGCACACAAACTCAGCACTTGCAAAGATAAAACAAAAACATGGTTTTATAATTTACAAGGAAGAAGTATATCCTGCATATTCTTTAACCCAGCTACACGTCAACCATTTGTTTTCACAAGGACTTGCAAAAAGGTAAGCAGGGGAGTATGTTGGCTGAGGAGAAGGTACACTTTACCCCTATCCTTACCACAATTTGTCATTTACTTTTATATATTTTTCCTTCATATTAGCAATAAAGTAAAGGGAAATAATGCAAAAGTAAGGTAGAATGAATTGTTGATAAAAGATGTGTTTAATAGCATAAAAACTGATTTGTTGTTGTCTTTATTGATAGGGAAGCGAAACATCCAAACTGCTGACCAAGATGACTAAATGACAACAAACAAGGAAAGTGAAAAGAATCGTATCAGCTCCTATGAATCAGCGGAAGATGTAGAGGCATGCCTACTCTTGGAGTGATCAGTTGATAGCCACGAATCAATAGGATCTCATAATGGGAAGGATCCATTACTCTATTTGAATTCGCCTTTAAGCTTTAAAAGGCCGAAGGTGAAAGAGACGAAGGACAGTTCACGTATTGTAATTTTCCTGTAATAAACATATTCGGACATAATCGCAAGCATGATATGTTATAACTTCCTTTTCACCAAAGTAGATTTACCATTCATGTTCTTTTATCAGGAGTTGACACTTTTACATATGTTAGACTAGTTTCAGCATGGTTGTTGTTCAATTATGCATATAGTTAATTCTTGAATCTTTTCATCATAATTGTGAACGTTTGGTTTGGTGTTTAATTCCAAATGATGCTATTAGTGGATTAATAGAGAATTCCATTGCAAAATCTAGAATAATTGATTGTTGTTCAATTCATTAGGATTGTTGTTCAATTCATTAAGGTAGTTGTTCAATTCATCAAAGCATGTTGTTCAATTGCAATCTATTCTTTTCAGTCTTGAGTGGTTATTTCTGCATAAGCTTAGAACAGAATTAGCTCCTTTGATTGGTCTGAAGTATTTCATATTTCACTTTCAAGTTGGTTTGATTTAACTATGAGAATTAGTCAATATTTCTTACAACGATCTAGAGTAGTTAACCTCTGATGTCACTTGCATATATTTTGCTTACACTCTTGAAATAACAAGACTTTCCCTGGGTTGATAATTAATGTAAATCATTAAGGTTACCTTTAAAACAGTCACCTTCTTGACCCAACAGAAATTCCACCTAAAGATGGCTTAACTAGATTATTAACTAGTTTTAAATATTTCCTAAGTCTAAACTTGGGGAATATGGTTAATTAATCAGAATTAATTAAGTCAAGGTGAGAATAGTCTAGAAACTCACACAGATAGACTTCAAGATGATCCTAACCCTTAAGTAAGATTTAATCTTGGTCGTTGGAGTCCCAATAAAGGATTATAAGAAGAATTCGATGGGAACTTGGAGAATATACTTGAGCAGTTTGATTTTCTCGACAGATCGATTTCTAGAGAGCAACAACAGTTGTCGGATATCTAGATATCGAAGCATAGATAGTGAGGGGCAGGGACAGTTGTTGGAAATATTGAGAAGGGGGTGAATCAATATTTCTTAGAAATTACCACTTTTTAATCCTTTTCAGAGCATTAGTTATTCTTTAGTTATTATCAATGTTCTTATTCAACAATTATAAACAATAATCAATAGTAAAAAACACCATACAACAATGCAGAAAGATAAAGCAGTAGACATGGAGATTTTTAGGTGGAAACCCCCCTTCAGGTCAAAACCACTAAACGCTTCTCTAGTAATTGTCTTCTTCTCTCTTTAAAATAAATATTAGTTACATCAAGATTTAAGCTACAATTGAGGGATTTGTCAACCCCGTAATTGATAATTCACAAGACACAACCTGTAGGATGCTAATAAACCCTAATATATGACTGCAACCATAAGGATGAAGCAACGCCCTATAGATCAAGCCACAACCTGATGAGTGCCCCAACACTATGTTTACCAGTTGCTGCTATCAGAAAGGATGATTTGTTTCCCTGTCAGTTTATCAAACGCAACTGAATGGATGCCACAACACCTTGTGCAAGCCACAACTTGCCCTAACGCCACCCTTCTACCATGAAGTGTTCTAATACCACAACCTAAAGGTGACTCTGATCACCTAGAAGAGTCGGTAAATCATTTTTCACAATTTTTAGACTGAACCCCCTGTACTCTAAATCAATGTAGAATAGTTGTAAGGAATATGTAGAATAAATATCTAATCCTAGTAGCCACTGATCACTGTTCCCTCAAACTGACCATTGCACAAATATTCACATCAAGCTATCATTGTCACTGCACACCCTATATCATTGTCACTGAAAATCACTGTATAATTGCAGGCTACCACAAAATGTCACTTCACAAATGAATAGTCATCAAAACTCTGTCATCACACTACTCATGAATGAATAATCATCAATGATGTATGTTATAGTTCAATTTGGGCACCATTCCCAATGACCTAGTTAACTGGACATCATCTCCAAAACCAATGAATAGGATCTATCATCCCCTATCATTTCAGTTGTTACATGCCCTAAGAAAAATAACAAGACAAATCATCCATGAATTTCATTTTCAAAGCACTTCCCGACATTCATAGGTGCATTGGTCACATTGGCAGTGAAATTCTCATTGTTCCGGAATCTCCACTTGGCCAATGCCTTCTAGAAGAGTTCACATGTGTCAAACTTCGAATCCATGTGTCTATTTTATACCTCTGAGACTAGGAACATGTCTTTCCTATTATTAGAAATTCATTGATTTTAAAATACCTTCAGCTCCTCTATAAATTGAGCACAGATCCTAGTGTTTGAAAAGGAAAGAATTTGAGTAGAGAAATGATGGTGGAATTTCAATTGAGGAATTAATTTGAGTGACATGCTTCTGAAGAGATGTGCATTGTGATAAGGCTGGGATGCTGCTAGAGATGGTGACACTAAATCAATCACTGCGTTGTAACCTCCCCTTCTGTCCATTAATAAAGATTGTTGCTTACTTTCCCACATATGTATCTGTATAATTTCATGTATTTCATATTGTGAATTCTTATTTGATGCATATGGTTCATGTTTTATTGATTTAATTGAATAACTTGAATATACATCTGTATTATTTTTATATTTTTCTATTTAGTGTTCATTCTTGCAGGAAATATTTTTGGACATCTAGCTCGGATTTGAAGCTACAGCAAGATCGATCTACCTCAGATTGACCAGTGACCTTACTTATTCCTTCCTCCTTTTCGGCTCGAGGGGTTGTGACCTAGGTTTGGAGGTTAAGGTTTGCCAACAAACCCCTATACTACTGGCCCTTTCGGCAGTGACCTGCTTGCGCAGGCCAAAGTCTCACTCGAAGCAGTATGGGAGGGTGTTGGAACTAGGTTTCTGCACCCTAAGAGAGAGCAGGTAAGTCAAGCAGAGTTGCTTTCCCAGCTTATCAACTTCATATTTAAAAAATCTAGTTAAGGACTGATATCGCAAAGCTCATACCTACTAATTACCTTCACATCCACGTGCGTAGTACCTATTTACTAGTATAGCAACTATAATCACAATGATCAACAGGTTAGAGATTCATATAACAGGAATAAGGATACTCTTCACAGCTATAAAACAGGTATATTCACAGGTTCACTAATCAGTATAGTCCACAGTTAACAGAGCTACTATCAATCATCAATTTACTCAGCATTCTCGCATCAGCATTACCATATGTGATATCATAAACACATGAACAATAGATCACAGTAAATAAAGACAGATCTGCAACAACAATGGATAACCAACAGTAAGTGTACCACATTCTATATTTCACATCAACAGTAGTACATAACTGAGATAACGCAGAGGTACTCTAACCATATTTGCATATATATTAGCCTTCAAAACCCAATACAATCCAACACCGCCTGCGCACACAGCTAACAGAGTCCACACACAGCAGGACTGAGGATCTCCGCACACACAGCTAGTAGGAGTCCTTACCCTAGCAACCCAACAGATCTAACAATTCAAAACTATCATCAATCTCTATTCTTTCCTACTTATGCCTCAAAAAGGTTTATTTATTTATACCGATTTAGCCTATGCATCCAATGGTCCGCAAACTGTGGTTTGCGGACTCTTGGTCTACCCTTGACCCGTTACAATGCATTAGGGGCTTTGACTCACCCCAAAACCCCTGCGTTAGACTAAATATTACAAAAATATACAAAAATGGATCAACTTCGCAGCTTTAGGAGACCCTGTTCCAACAGTTCCCAAACACAATCTTGTGACTCGTCCCGAGTCAATATGATGGTGGGGTCTCCACCTGCACCTACAACAATCTGATCGCTTCAGCTAATGGCAGCAGCACGCCTTCACTCTGAGGAGCGGCATTATGTGCGATGTCGACCAACTTTTCTGAAATCGAGCCTTTCGTCGCGGTGGTGACACTCTGCAGAGTCTAATTCAGTTGCTTAACCGCGACATAAACATCTTGTGAAAGCTTGAGGGCCTCAACAGCCCAAGGCTTCAGGCAATCACCGAGGGCCTTCTTCTTTTACCGAAGTTCATCAATATTAGCTTGGAGGGCATGACTGGTGCGCAACCATGTCAAACGTTGAGCAGGAACTAGAGTGAGCAAGGTGGCTTCTAATGTCTTGAACTCTTCTTCTTAAGGTCACAGGTCCTAGTTGATGCCACGCAGGATCGGGTCGCACTGGACCTTGGTCCAGAGATGCATGGTCATTTCTAATAATTGGGCACCCTGCGTGATTTTTTCTGTAATGGTGTTCCTAGCCACAGTGACCAGCACAGTTCGTTGGGCCCGTACCTCCAGAGGTGTTTCAGGCTGCAACTTAGCCTGGAGGTCGGAAATCTGCTGCTCCATTCGTGCCTTGACTATCTGAACTTCCTCTCGGGAGGCCTTCAGTGCTGCGACCAATCGTTCAACCTTTTCTTGAGGAGTGGTTGTGGTTGGGATCTCTGTGGTAACATCTGCGCAAAGTTGGTGAATCATGTTTTCGAGCTAAATGTGCTTCGCGGTGGCGAGGCACACTTCAACATTATTTACATCAATTGTCTGTTTGGCCACTCCGAGCTGTTGGTGCACTTGCTGGTCTCAATGGTGAATTTCCTGAAAGACAGAGGTGTGGAGACCCTGTAAGGCCTCATGAGGTAGCCTTGCTAAATTCAGCTGGAATTTTGTACTGGCCTAGACTCGAATTCCCAGGTCGGGTGCACTGATCACAAGGGCTGTACTAGGTAGAGAGCAGAGGCGACTTTCCTCTGTAACTAATGTTGCGCTACCAGTGGCTAAGGGTGTGCGTACTTGAGTTACACTGGTCTGCAATGTATTTTTCTTCAACTGTAGTGCACGGAGCTCAGCCTATATTGTGTCGATCACAGCTTTCTGTTGCTTCTTTAAGGCTACCCATCTGTCCTCCACAGCCAGAGTGACCACATCAGTGATTTGTTCAAGGTCTCCATCACTCAACGTGACTGTCTCATCTCGTGTCGCCCGCTTAGAGCGGTGCTTCTTGTAGGGCATTTTGACAGGCTTGCTTGTTCACTTTGTGCCGCAGGGGGAGGCAAGTCCTCCTACCTCCAGTCCTTCTATGCCCAGGTCTGGCTATGAATCTACATAAGTCTCGGCCTCGACGTCCTTCTTAAGGGTCTACTTATGCTATGCATCCTGTTGTGTGGTTGCACCCGTATCGTGTTTGGTACTCGTGGTCACACCTCTGGTATCCTTGATGACGATAGGGGGGTTGACTTTTGATGTGTTGGTTCCTTCAATGCCCTACGTGCCAGTTATGAAGCCGATCTTCCAGTTAGGAGGCTAGAGCGCAATGAAGTTGTCAACTTCTTCATTCGCCACCATATAAGGGAGTGAAGTCCAGGATTTATCCTTGTGTGCTCTGATCTAGACGTTATGCATAGTGATTTGAAATATCGCAATGCCCTTGTATCTGTCATACACGGTAGGGGACAACCGTGGTTGGGAGTTAATAGCTACGGCCAAGCTATTCTAAAAGAGGACCCAAAAAACTTGGTTGTCCTCGAGACATTGCGAATCATTAGAATCCCATAAGTGTGCATAGCGAGCCCCTTTGCACATGTCCGAGGTAAGCTTAGGGAGGACTGGCTCCTCAGGGGTTTCCCAGGAAACCAACACTATGAGGAATAGTAACCAGGAATAACAAAAGGCGCGGCCCTACTCCTGAGACTTGCGGGCATTAGTCAGAAACTCATCACACAAATACTGGGCCTAGTTAAAACATACCCCTTTGCTACATTGGCCTGCTAACTGAATTACGTAGGCTGGGACATAAGTGACCTGACATATTCTCATCATTTTGCATGCCAGCAACATAGTGCCCAAATGCGTGCCTTGGTCACTGTTATACTTGATTATAAAGGCCTAAGTATTACGCTCCACATGGTAGGTCTTGCGCACATACTCAGCAATTTCTGCCTCATACTTTTTACCCACGCACTCCAGAGGGTTGGGGCCATACATGGGACGGCCAATAATTCTGTGAACCAACGCAGCATCGATGGGGATCCTGTCCTGGATCCATAGGCAACCATCATGAATTAGGGCAAGCAATTGTCGGGCTAGCCTACTTGTGACATTGTAGTGACCAAAGTGTGGCATCCTTAGCAAGTTTAGGAGCCTAGACCTGGCCAATCCACGCACCCATCACTAAGGAACAATTTTGATCCCATCGTCCTGCCTGAATTGTGTCAAGGTATAATTTAGGCGCCAGCTCAAGGAAGGCCTCCAAACTGGCCAAGTCGTGGTCGTCTAATTTGATCTCATGAAGCTTCCCAATAGGTTCACCAATGATAGGGACCTCTGCAAATAAGTGATCAAGCCGTCGAGGTAATTTTGTGTGCGCGTCGAGGTCCTGTGCGGCCGAACGAAGGGAGGTAACCAATTGATTGGGCCAGCAGGCTGGGCCTCCTCCTAAGCAGCACGTGCATGGGGTGTCGCCTTCGAGGATTTTACATTCCGCGGGGAAGTACGAGGCTTCCCCACAACCCATTTTGTGAGTTTCGGGGGCTTCCCTAAGCCTTCTGCTTTTTCCTTGCCCTTCTTTGTGACTGGGGTGGAGAAAACTTCTTCCGCCTCAGACTCAATCTCCACCACTTCCTCAGTGCCTTGTTCCACCGAGATTACTGGTTCCGATGGTTCAACAAGATTTGTAGCCATCATCCTGGTGCGAAAGACAAACTTAGGATTGCTACTGTCATAGGGAACATGTTGCTCAGACATGAAAGAGATGTTATAGGCACAAAAATTCTTACAACACAAATTCGTCTAGACAAATATGCCAAGTACGAGCTATTCAAGCGATACGGAACCCTTGTCTGATCTAGCCCACCTGTTTTATAGCTTTGGCGATCGCCCAACGGTAGGGTAGATTTCACGTGGAACTTAGTATCAAGTAAACGGTAAAAAATCTTTAGAAATCGCCTCATTAAATGCCGGCCGGCTGCCCCATCCAACGATAATTTTTTCTTTTTACTCGATTTGACTATTCTAATGGCTAGTTTTCGCACCCTAGGCGCGCTCAGCGTACCCTCACACTCCCAGCGCACCCCTGCACTTTGAGAATACCTCCTGCGCTCCCAGCGCACTGGCTACAGTCTGAGCCTTTTCCTTCCAATTGTAATTCTACGTCGCCAGAGCCTAGCCCACAAGATCTTGTGTGTCGTTGCCTTTCCTGCGTAGTGACCTCCTTTTATGCCTTCATGAGAATCTTCCAAGATAGTGTGCCTTTCATTCCTCAGAACGTATCTGCGCAGTACGTTAGCAGCACCTAGTTTATATAAATGACCTGCGATAATGGTAAAATCCATCGCCCGAGTGCCATGCCTGTAGTCAGGAACTAAATAATATCAGCAAAGTGCGCACCAATGACCTTAATGGTGAGTGGTTGATGTTACACAGCATTTTGTCACTATCCCTGCAATCCCCAACTCACACATTAGAGGGTCGTTTCTGTGACCAATACGCAGTGTCATGCTTTGCAAATTACATCCTTGCATCCCTTTTGATGAAGGCAACATTTTCCTTATTGACATTTCCCTAAGTAGAGTTGTGAAAATCCCTATTTTTGCCTTGGCGCGAGTAGCCCTTTACCTCCTCACGCCGACCTGGGAATTTTACACTAAGCCCGCGCCACTTGGCACTTTGTCCCAGTGTAATGCCCGCACCAAGCTATTTATGAAGTTTTTTTTTTAAATAGAGGCAGAGGTTCCATTCCAACCACCTCGGGGATGAGTCATTGGGAGTGGTTGAATTGAAACAACCACGGGCTCCCTCCTTTAGTTAGTAGTTTCCACCTCCCTTGGAACACTCCTAAAGGATAGGCCTCCCTCCCACCTTTGTAGGGATCCCAACCTCCTCTTTTTCCTCTATATAAACAAGCCTTCTCTCTTTATGAAAACTAGATGAAGCTGAACAAAGAGAATCATATAGCTGAAGTGCTAAACTTGAAAGACCAAGCTCTAGTTGAATAACTGAGTTATTGAGAAGGTAGAACAAGACGAAAATCCATTGAGAGGGCCTTTATCCCGTCCTAATTCCCCGACAAGCTTTGAGACGTGCTTCACCCGAGCCCCGCTGGAGGAGACCGCGACGTCAGAGCATGGTTGTATCTCTTCTTTCTACCTATTAATATAAGTGACTATTGTCTAGTTCCCATCTTGTGTTTTATCTTTATCGAATGCAATATGCTAGTCCTCTCTGACTGACTAGTAGATTTTGGATGAAATTAGTATGTGGAATGTGGTTGTCGTTTTCTGATCTTTGTGCAGGTGTCCAAGTGCGATAAGCAAAGGGATTGTGATTTGCCTTCGATCAGCAGCGAGAGGTTCTCATCACCACTACGATTGCTGACAAAAGCATTGGACCACAGGTAGGCTATCTTATCGTGTCCTCTTTCATTCGAATATCTAAGAACCTACACCTTAGCATGATTCCTTGTTACTAGAAAAACCCTAGGGCTAGAGGGATCATCTCTGTCCGCAGAGAGGATTTACCTACATAACAAGTTGGCGACTCCACCAGGGATCAGTGTGAGTTTTTCTTTGATCTTTTTGGGTCATTTTTTGGGTTTTTGTCTTGTTGTTTACCTTTTCTGGTTGTTTAACTATGCTTCAAACCCTTGTTCAACCCCAGAGTGTCAAGATTGACCTCTGCTCTATTGAGTTTTTTCCCTTTTCATTGGTTAATTGGCTTGGCACGATTTTCCCCTGAATAGTCACACCAATTGGCGCATGTTTCTTTTGTAGAACTCGCGCCATCCCCTGTTTGGCGCTGAATACTGCCTCACAATCATGCCGACCCTTGTGAGTTTTTGGGTGTGAGCTTTTCATGAGTTTTTGGTCAGTTGTCTTTGTTTATGGGTTCTTCTTGAGAGTAATTGAAGTGTTTTGGACTATGTTTTATTGTTGGAAGCTCATTTTCCTCAGTTGTTTGTCCATTTCTTATCAGTGTGACTTGAGGTCCTAGGGTTTTTGAGTGCCTTGGTGCATTGAGGTTTCTGTTTGGAGATCGATTTTCTTGATAGTTGTCGAATTCGTTCCCTGTTCGATTGCTCTTGGTCTCTTTGATCCTGTTGAGTATGTTCATTGGTTGAATGATCATTTCCTTGCTTGTTTGATTTTTCTTCCTCTTACTCCAAGCACCGATTTCATTTCTTGCATGGGTCATTTTGGAGATTTCTCTTTGATTTGAAAGGATTGTAGCATTGGTTTGGGTATTGTTGTGTTCGTTTTATGTTGGAGGAGTCATTTTGTTTCAACTTTTACATTCGCTCTCTCAAGCTAGTGTTTAGTTTTATTTTTCATGTCATTTAGTGCATTGTTTGCTCTATTGCATTGAAAAAACCAAAATATTGTATTTCTTTTTGCTTTGAAAATGAAACATTCTCTCGCATAACTAGCATTGCATCAGCTAGGAAAGAGTTTTTGTTTTTTGTAGATTGCATTAGATGCATTAGTGGATGTTTTCGCATGATTTCAGTATTCGCTATTGCTTGAAAGTTTTCTTTCCTTCTCGTAGATAGCTTTCATTGAACGAAAATGGTATCCTTCTGCATATAGTTTTGCATTTAGGAAGATTTTAGATCCGACATACGTTAAGGCCTAGAAATTGAAATTTAATCCAAGATCAACGTTAAAATCTATTTCAATTAACCTAAGGCAACATTGAAACCTAACGAAATATTCTAGTGGTCTAAGTTAGAGACGTGTTCCGGTCTCTTAAAACCTAGTAGCTATCGTTCGCCATCTAGCTTTAGACAACACTAGTACGGAATTGTGTTCCCCGTACCGTCTAGTATATAAAGGGAGACCCCTCTAGGTTGCAATCCTTTTATCCATAGGAAGCTGAGTCTGCCACCCTGTAATCGTGATACACCGAACACAACATTCGGGGAGATTACCTGCATGTACGTCAAGTCCTTGGTCATTTCTTTTTCATTTGATCACCAAGGTGTATATGGCAGTTCACAGAAACTTGTCATACCCTCTTGCTTAGATTACCTGAGTTGTCATTTTTTATCATTACTGACTCCATAAATTTGAAAATATCATCGAGAACTTGTCCTTTCATGCTTGTTTCAACCTGAAAGTGATAGAGTCACCTTTTGCCTGTTTCTC
Organism: Pinus albicaulis; assembly: GCA_034641835.2. NCBI lineage: Eukaryota > Viridiplantae > Streptophyta > Pinopsida > Pinales > Pinaceae > Pinus > Pinus albicaulis. The sequence continues at coordinate 1,820,868,888 of CM076580.1, forward strand.
GACTCTTAAAAGATGAAACGGAAGAGATGAAATGGAAGATCTTTGTTTCAGTGTTTAAAAATTAGTTGTCCATGAAATATTCCTGGTTAAAGTTAGCTTTCTTAGCGTTGTTTTAATGTTGTTTCTGATGACAACCTTTCCGTAGTTTACCAACCAAGGAATCCCCTCCGAAGGGAATCCTGGCCCTTTTCCTGCTTTTGGGAATGTTGGTGCTCCTTATATGGCAACGTTGTCTCTTCCAGGGTTAACTATTGGTTTTCCCGTGTGGTTGTTTTCGACCTCGGTGGTCCCGAATGCCTCGATCTATGTTCGACCATCACCTCCACCTGAACAACATCATGTTGATTCCAAGGTGGACCTCTCCCCATCTTCCCCTGTTTCTTCATCCTCCTCTTCTACTTCGCCTGGTGAAAGTCTAGATTCCAGTAACCAAGTGACTAAGAAGAAGAAGAAGAAGACAAAGAAGAAGAAGTCAGATAAGCGAGAGGCTAATGCTGCAGCAGTTGTGCCTAAGACACCTTCCATCGATAAGCCATCTAACCTTCCACGGAAATTTAAATTCCCTTGCATGTTGTGCAAAGGTGACCACCTTCTTCGAGACTGCCCTGGCATTCCCAAGGTACTTGAAGTATGGTCCGACGGTCGTCCACCATTGCCTTTGGATTTCGAAATTCATATTGGTAGCACATCTTCAACTAGTGTCGATAAGACCCATAAGAAATAGGGTAAGATTACCAATCCCTGTAAGTTGTGTGAAGGGCATCATCCCATTCACCTTTGTCCGTACATGGATGAAGCCATGAGAGTGTTGGACAACTCTACTGTTTCTACACCTTGCCTTTCGGTTGGTTACCAGAAAATTTCTTTGAGTCCTCCACTAGTTGATTCCACGATTAGTCAAGAGTCATCCTTGGTCGATCCCGCTCCCCCAGAAATTCAAATTCAGGAACTCGTTCCTGACCAACCATTGGATGTGGAATTGGTCGACTTAATCCCGCCTATGGTTCATCAAGTCTTTTTCGTTGAGATTGGATCTCATCCCCCTCATGTTCTTCTTATTTCTTCAGATTCTTTGGACTTGAAGAAATATTCTTTCATCCTTGTAGTTCAAGAAGCTGCTCCTCCTTCTCCCATGATGGAAGTCCCGGAGGATGCTCCTCTTGCTTCGGTAACACTAGGGGATGACCATTTCAGTTCTATGGTACCCCCTCCAAGTATTTTGGTCGCTTCCTTCGATTGGAGTTGATTTTCAGGATACCGCCTTCCTTCTTATGTGCCTTTTGAGATAACAGTACAGACCTTTGATATGGTAGTACCCAGCACCATTATAGATCAAGGCGCGTCTGTTAGTATTCTGTCTTCCACTACTTGGCAAGCTTTTGGTTCTCCACCGCTTATGCCTGTTACTCAGAATCTGTTGGCTTTTAACAGAAGAACTAGTCAACCATTAGGAATCCTTCCGAAGTTTCCTGTTACTTTGGAAGGGAAAACCGTCTATATAGACGTGATGGTTGTTCCAGGCCCCTTATATTTTAATTTACTCTTGGGCTGCGACTATACTTATGTCATGGGAGCGGTTGTCTCTTCCCTCTTTCATGTGATTTATTTTCCACACAAAGGTCAGATCATGACCATTGATCAGCTTTCATTCTTTGGTCTTGATGTGACATCTGGTCCACCATAATCCCTTCCGGGTCTTTATCCTCCAGTTGTATCTACCCCATCGCAAGTTAATTATGTGGCTACCTCTCCCGTGCCCACATTCAGTGATAGTGCCATTGTGCATCGTGTGTTGGGGGCATTGGGTCCTGATTTCCAAGATGTTATGAACCTCTTGAAATCTCTGACTTCTTATTCGACATGATGAGTTGTCTCAGGAGCATAGTTTGTTTTCTCGTGTCAAGCTCCCTAAAAATGAAACAAGGTTGTCGGAGCACAGTTCGTTTTCATGTGTCAAGCTCCTTAAAAAATGAAACAAGCTCGGCGGAGCAGAGTTCATTTTCTTATGTCAAGCTCCTTAAGAAATAAAACAAGCTCTCTCAAGGATAGTTCATCTTCTATGTTGACCTCGTTAAAAAATGAATTAGGTCATGAGGATGGTTCTTTTAATGTGTCAACCTCGTTAAAACAATGAAACACATTCCCGTTCAATTCGAGCCTTTGATAATATCTCGTAAAATCCCAGTCGAGTCTTTCTCTTGATCTCGTAATTTGAACCTTCACTCCATCTACCTTTCATATGGACTAAATCTTGGGGGGCATGTACCTCGAATTGAGCCACCATGATAGGGGCATGCTTATTTCTTCAAGTATAGTTTGTTTCCGTTTCAAGCTTTTGTAAAAATGAAACCGGTTTCAAGCATAGTTTATCTTTGTTTCAATCTTGTGTAAAAATGAAACCAACTTCAAGCAGATTTTCCTGAGTTCAAGCTTGTCTAAAAATGAAACCATTCCCATTTTACCTCTCATGATTGCCATTTTATCAACCTGTTTTTCCATATGAACCTTGGTTTTCTCATCCCATTGTCACCATCCTCTTGGTCGATCATACACCTTCACTTGATTGTTGTACCCATTCCCGAGGAACCGCTGCAATGAGTGGTATTGTTAGCCAACCTCTTGACCTTTATCTTGTTCTGAGCAGTTCCACCATCACCGAAACCAGTTGCTACCCTTTATACCACTCGTTCCTCCAGGAGGAGTCAAATTTTAGCTCTTTTCTGACTCTTAAAAATTGAAAATATTGTCGAGACGCTTGTCGTTTTGAACTCGTTAAATGGCTACAAAACGATATCTACCCAGTATACGTTTAACCCTTTTTTAGGATGGGATGGATTATTTACGAAAAAGGAATACCTTAGCCTATCGCGACTAAGAGGTTCTCTCAGACAAAGTTTTCTACCTTTTCAGATCTGTGAGACTACCTACGAAAAGGAACTGCTGGAGTTTTATTTTTTGCCTTCTTTTCAAACTCTCTAAACATGAAAAGATGCCGAGTTCTTCCTTTGTTAGGCTCGTTAAACTTTGATGACATCGGACCTCGTCACCATGACTTTATTCAAGTTCCTCCTTCCTAGGGCTCATAAAATTTACCAGGATGGATTTGTACGAAGGACAAACTTATAGTGCAAGCATATGCTATCCCCTTCAAGCTTGTTTTCAAAAATAGTTGGGGTACTCGCCATAAATGGTGGGGGAAAATGGAACCAAATTTTAGTTGTTTTGGCAGTATGTCGCTCCTGAACATGGCACTTTTCTACATTCGTGTCGAGTTGGGGACATCTCATTTCGTCATTTTTTCCTCCATGGGTTTGGGTAATATTTTTTGACCTTTCATTCACTCTTTGCCACGTCATCATGACCTCAGATCCGATGATGTCACCACGCTAAATCCAAGATCCAGGTGGATATTGGTGGCCACCCGCCTATTCCACTTGGGCCCCCACCATCGTCTCTTTCAGTTTTTCCGTTTTGGCATAACTTACTATTTTTAGCAGTTTTTCGGGTCCTGAACTTCCGGAGCCGTTTTGAGGCCCTACTATTCCACTTGGGCCCCACCATTGTCTCTTTCAGTTTTTCCGTTTTGGCATAACTTACTATTTTTAGCAGTTTTTCGGGTCCTGAACTTCCGGAGCCGTTTTGAGGCCCTAAACGACGTTTTTTGGGTACGAAAAGCGCCAGCGAATTTTTTTGATAAAATTCGTCCCGACAGCTGTAGTCCTCGGATAGAGCTTTCTAATGATGTATCATATGCGTCAAACGGAGATAGTATGCCAAAGTTACGTCCCTGGGAAGTTGAAACACCAATTTACCCAAACGGGGCCCATAGTTTTGGCGCTTCATCTCCTAGGGTTAGGTTTTGGGATGTTTAGGGTTCTCCATTGTTTCTCAATAATAAATAGGCCCTCGCGCCTCATTGTAAAGCAGTTCAGAGGTCTGTAGCCACCACATCTCTTCTCAGAGATAGCTACCAGTACCCTAGCTAGTTTTATTTTCATTGTCTGTAAGCAAATTTCAGTTCTTTGATATTAATGAAATGAAGTGTTATTTCCGCTGCATCTCTGTATTTATGGTTATGTGTTTATTCTGTTGCATTCCTGCATAAATCCGGATCAGTGGTATCAGAGGGGTCTGCTTTTTCTCGATCCTTCTTTGCATGTCCCCAACGAGGTCGGGTTATAAGGAGCTAGGGCTTGATCTGGTGGAACCTTTGCAAGATCAGCCTCGCAAACCTCGACGGACGCCCATGGGGGACGAAAAGAAAGATGAGGGAGCAGGAGATCCTATCAAAATATTGCTCGAGGAGGCCCTCGAAAAACAAAGGAACGCGATGATGGATAGCTTTGCTCGGATCCTTCAACGGCTGCCCACCGGCGGCGCATCTGCATCCAGTAGCCACTTTGGAGTTGCGACTCCCTTTAAGGTACAAGTAAATTTTGACATTCCCATATTTGAGGGTCAAATAGACGCAGATGCCGTAGATAGATGGTTGAATCTATTAGAAGGATATTTCTCTGTTCATGACTTTTCGGACCGGGAGAAGATTATTTTTGCACTCCTCAAAGCTACCCCCCATGTTAAGGACTGGTGGGAAACCTACTGTGAGAACAAGGACCAGACAGAACCCTCTCTGTTCTCGGCCGTACCAACTTGGAATTCTTTCCGAGACGCCGTCAGGGAACAGTACTATCCCGTGGGGAGCTATGAGGACAAGTACATACAATGGACCACGCTGCGACAACAAAGGGATCAAGATGTGCATGAGCTGACGAATCTGTTCCATACCCTGCGCACAAAGTTGGGTATCAAAGATTCGGAGAAACATTTGGTGCTAAAGTATCGCAGCTGTCTGCACAGATACATTCAGGAGGAAATGGAGTTCCTCGACATCTCCTCGCTTGGTACGGCATACCGGTATGCTTCCAAGATTGAGCAGAAATTCAAGCAGAAGAAGCGAGACTTTGGATTTGTGAATCAAAAGCAAGGGAAAGGTGCTTCCAAACCGCAGAACAAAGGACAGAGCCAAGGCATGGCGGCTAAAGACAACTCATCGAAGCCACAAGAAAATAACAACACCGTAAAGCCAAAGAAGGACACGGGAAAGTGGTGTGAGTTCCATAAGAGCTCCACTCACAACACAAGTGAGTGTCGGGCCAAGCAGTCGCTAGTGGCCGAGATGAGGGCTTCTGAGTCAGATGCATGCTCCGACTCCGAATCGGAACCTGAAAAGGGGAATGAAAAGGGGAAACAAATTATTGATGTGGAGCCCAACGCCACTGTTGCCACTACAAAGGTCCAGAAGGAGGAACCGGAAGATCGAGAGGAGGAGGAACGTCTCTTCCACTCCCAGATGTGGGTAAAGGGCTCCCCTGTACAGTTCATTGTCGACAATGGGAGCCAAAAGAACCTCATTTCAGCAGACGCCGTGAAGCGGTTGGGCTTGCCGACCACAGCTCACCCACATCCATACACCATCGGGTGGCTTCACCAGGGACGAGATCTCCGCGTCAGCCAGCAGTGTCGCCTTCCCTATAGCATCAAGCCCTTCACGGATGAGGTATTATGTGATGTTGCTCCTATTGATGTTTATGATGTATTATTAGGACAACCATACTTGTGGAAGCGTCATGCTGTGTATGAGTCTCGACCTCGTGCTGTTATTATTACTTTGGGAAATAAGTTGTACAGGATACCAGAGGTACCACCTCCTACGACTATCTCTTTGGTTGCTGCAAAACAATGTAGTAAGCTCATTTCCCAAACCAGGAAATTCGTTTTTCTGATGATCCGCCCCCAGGGCAAGAAGAAGACTGTGGCCACGACCTCCAGACGGGGCCCCTCTGCACGACAACAACAAATGGATAAGGTCGTGGAGGAGTACGGGGACATCTTCACCTCACCCACAGGGGTTCCTCTGCACTGCCAGGTCAAGCACCCGATTGATCTGACCCCAGGTGCGCCACTACCCAATGGACCGATCTATCGACGCTCTGTTCTAGAAAATGATGAAATCAAGAGGCAGATTCAGGAGCTGTTGCAGAAAGGTCACATCAGACCAAGTTCATCACCATGTGGGAGCCCGATCGTGTTGGTACAGAAAAAGGATGGGACGTGGAGACTCTGTATTGACTATCGGGCGCTGAACAAGATTACTGTCCGAAATAGGTACCCAATCCCACGGATTGATGACCTTCTGGACCAACTCCAAGGTGCAAAATATTTCAGTAAGATCGACCTGAAGTCTGGGTATCACCCGGTACCAATTGAACCCTCTGATGTGTGGAAGACTGCCTTCAAAGCTAAGGAAGGCCTTTTTGAATGGCTGGTCATGCCTTTCGGGTTGACGAATGCTCCCGCAACCTTCATGAGGATGATGGACGACATCTTGCGGCCATTCACTAACTCATTCGTAGTGGTGTACTTGGATGACATTTTGATCTTCAGCAAGACTTGGGAAGAGCACCTTCATCACATCCGACAAGTCCTCCAAACACTGCGGCAACACAAGTTGTGTGCCAATTTGGAGAAGTGCACGTTTGGCATGACCCAGGTTCAATATCTGGGATACATTATTGATGAAAAGGGGGTGCATGTGGATCCGGCCAAGATCCAAGTCATTCGGGATTGGCCAGCCCCGACTACTATAACAGAGCTTCGCAGTTTTCTGGGTCTTGCTAATTTCTACCGTAGATTCGTGTTGGGATTCTCTCATATCACTTGGCCCTTGAGTCAAGTCACCAAAGGAGGAGCGAGAGCAAAATTCTTTTGGTCGGAACCTCAACGGAAGGCGTTCAAAGAATTGAAAAATCGCCTCTGTTCTGCCCCAGTGCTCACCTTACCAGACTTGCAGCAGCCATTTGAGATCGAGACAGATGCCTCTGACTATGCTATTTGGGCAGTTCTTACTCAACAGGGACATCCAGTGGCATATCACAGTGAGACATTGTCTGAGACAGTTCGCAAGTATCCCACCTATGACAAAGAAATGTATTCCATTGTGCAAGCCTGTCGAAAATGGAAGCATTACATTTTGGGGAAGAAAACAATCATCCACACAGACCACCGGCCCCTGCAGTTCATACAGACACAAGGGAAGTTGCAGAATGATCGCCATCAGAAGTGGTCCACATATCTGCAACAGTTTCATTTGAACATCAAGTACAAGAAAGGTAGCACCAATAATGTTGCAGACTGCCTCAGCCGACCACCGATCGTGGCGCTCACCACCGTGCTCAACTCTTGTGGGCACGAGACCTCTGATTGGCCGCTTCTCTATGAGAGTGACCCAGAATTTGGCCACACTTACAAGGCACTCTTGGGGGGCACGCAAGTTCCAAATTTTCACCTCCAAGATGCACTTTTATGTCACCTGGGACACCTTTGTGTTCCTTCAAGCGAGCGTGCCAAGATGATATGGGAAGCACACTACAATCGAGTCGCTGGGCATTTCTGGGTCGAGAAAACAGTAGCAATACTACATAAGTATTTCTATTGGCCGAACCTTCGAAAGGATGTCGAGAAGCACATCAGATCCTGCACTGCTTGTGCCATTGCCAAACCGACCATCAAGAAGCAAGGCCTATATACTCCTCTACCTACCCCTAGTCGACCTTAGGAATCCATCTCCATGGATTACATGTCGGGCCTGCCTTCTACTAAGCAGGGAAATGACTGTGTTTTTGTGGTCGTCGACAGATTCTCGAAGATGGCCATTATGGCGGCCTGCAAGAAGAATATCACAGCAGAAGCCACTGCTAAACTCTTCTTTGAACGAGTGTGGGTGCACTTTGGGATCCCACGGTCTATCATATCAGATCGAGATAGCAGGTTCCTGAGCACATTTTGGTCCAGCCTCTGGTCAATGTTGGACACAAAGCTCACCAAGTCCACAGCTTTCCATCCCCAAGCAGATGGCCAGACAGAGGTCGTCAACAGAATGATTGTACACATTCTGCGCATGTACAACTCAAAGCATCCACGCACATGGGACGAGAGCCTCCCCTATGTACAACACAGTTATAACCGGGCTCTCCACGGTTCAATTGGCCATAGCCCCTTTCAGGTGGGCTTGGGATTCCAGCCACTATGTCCCATTGACATAGCCATGCCGTTTGCAGCTGCTCAGGCCGATTCAGCTCATGTCTAGTTTGAAGTTGACAAAGCAAGTAGCTTCATCGAGCGCATTCAACACATCCGCCAACAGGTTCATGATATATTGGACAGAGCCAATGCGAAGTACAAGCAGCGCCATGATCAACACCGGGTGCCACACCACTTCCAGGTGGGCGACAAAGTATGGCTACATTTGCAGAAGGAGCGCCTCACTGGACCTCACCGCAAGCTTCGCCCACTCCGATACGGGCCGTACACCATCACCAGGGCTGTAGGTAACAATGCCTTCGAGCTTAGTATTCCACCATTCCTTGGTCTGCACCCAGTCTTCAATGTGGATCGCCTTCGTCCTTACTTTCCACCTCTGCTGGACACCTCGGACATTGCAGAACAACTCACACCAACAGAGTTAACCCCAGACTGCATGGAACAGGCCACCACAGATTGTATCATGGACATGCAAATCAAGAACACTCGTCAACAGCAGATCCAACTGTATCGGGTTGTCAAAGCTGGCCAACTCCTGCACCAAGGAAAGTGGTTCACCGGGGACCAAGTTCAGCAGAAATTTCCTCATCTCATGGAGGAACTTAACGCAATGGGGACCATTGCTTCCTAAGGGGGGAGGAATGATCCAGGTGGATATTGGTGGCCACCCACCTATTCCACTTGGCCCCCCACCATTGTCTCTTTCGGTTTTTCAGTTTCGGCATAACTTACTATTTTTAGCAGTTTTTCGGGTCCTGAACTTCCGGAGCCGTTTTGAGGCCCTAAACGACGTTTTTTGGGTATCGTTTTACCAACGAATTTGATCATCAAATTCGTCCCGAAAGTTGTAGTCCTCGGATAGAACTTTCTAATGATGTATCATGTGCGTCAAACGGAGATAGTATGCCAAAGTTACGTCCCTGGGAAGTTGAAACACCAATTTACCCAAACGGGGCCCATAGTTTTGGCGCTTCATCTCCTAGGGTTAGGTTTTTGGGATGTTTAGGGTTCTCCATTGTTTCTCAATAATAAATAGGCCCTCGCGCCTCATTGTAAAACAGTTCAGAGGTCTGTAGCCACCACATCTCTTCTCAGAGATAGCTACCAGTACCCTAGCTAGTTTTATTTCCATTGTCTGTAAGCAAATTTCAGTTCTTTGATATTAATGAAATGAAGTGTTATTTCCGCTGCATCTCTGTATTTATGGTTATTTGTTTATTCTGTTGCGTTCCTGCATAAATCCGGATCATTAAAAAAACAACACCACACTACTACCCATGAAACCATAACAGGTGTTGTTGCCCAATAGTTTCAATAAACCTATTATCCCTTCAAATATTTTATACAGAATTAGGACACATGGCACATGAGGTCATAGCATCCTTGGCTTCCATGACGAACAATCTTCAGCCAAAAATAAGTTTTCAGATTCTCTTCACTCGCCAATCAATCCACAGAGACATTAAAGAAATATTATGAATATGATCTATGTTCTATTCCCATATATGAAGCTGATTACTTATTTGATATGGATGTCTATTCTTAGTCTATACGTTCTTTTTTTTTTCAGCAAGAAAAATATTGTCTGGTTTTTATAATGTACCAGGGCATATCAATTATATAAATCTAAGCATTTACAAAATTTTCACTTGCATTTTCACCTATTACATTGATATCAAAATACTGTTTCAAAAACAGAGTTCTTAATCATTACATTTAGAAGTCTGTGAAGACACTCTCATTTTTCTTTTCCAAATTGGATCTTAAAAAAAACACTGCCTGAAAAATACATTTCATATCTTGCCCGTTTACAGTCCTTTCCATTATGTTTTCTGCTAGCTTAGTCTATACGTTCTATTCAGACTCTATCACCTTTGTGTTCATAAGCATGGGTACTATCTTGGATAATTGCTACACAACATTTTTTTCACTGTCCCTGTAATCCCCAAATCACACATTGGAGGGTCGTTTCTATGACCAATACGTAGTGTCATGATTTGCAAATAACATCCTTGCATCCCTTTTGATGAAGGAAAAATTCCTCTTGTTGAGATTTCCCTAAGTAGAGCTGTAAAAATCCTTATTTTACCTTGGCGCGAGTAGCCCTTTACCTCCTCGTGCTGACCAGGAAATTTAACAATAAGCCCATGCCACTTGGCGCTCTGTGCCAGTTAGACGCCTGTGCCAAGCTATTTATGATTTTTTTTTTTTAATATAGAGGTGGAGGTTCCATTCCAACCACCTCGGGGATGAGTCATTAGGAGTGGTTGAACTGAAACAACCATGGGCTTCCTCGATTAGTTAGTAGTTTCCACCTCCCTTGGAACACTCCTAATGGATATGCCTCCCTTCCACCATTGTAGGGATCCCAACCTCCTCCTTTGCCTCTATATAAACAAGCCTTCTCTCTTTATGAAAGCTAGATGAACAAAGAGAATTATATAGATGAAGTGCTAAACTTGAAGGACTGAACAATATCTAAGTAACAGAGTTATTGAGAAGGTAGAACAAGGGAGAAATCCATCAAGAGGGCCTTTATCCCATCTGAATTCCCCAATGAGCTTTGAGACGTGCTTCGCGTGGACCCCGTTGGAGGAGACTGCGACGTCAGAGCATGGTTGTATCTCTTCATTCTACTTAATAATATAAGTGACTATCGTTTGGTTCCCATCTTGTATTTTGTATTTATCGAATGCAATATTCTTAGTCCTCTATGACTGACTAGTAGATTTTGGATGAAATTAGTATGTGGTATGCAGTTATCATTTTCTGATCTCTTGCAGGTGCCCAAGTGCGATAAGCGAAGGGATTGTGACTTGCCGAATCGAGAGCGAGAAGTTATCATCACCACTACGATTGCCGACAACAACATTGGACTACAAGTAGGCCATCTTATTGTGTCCTCTTTCATTCGAATATCTAGGAACCTACACCTTAGCATGATTCCTTGTTACTAGACCCACCCTAGGACTAGAGGGATCGTTTCTGTCTACAGAGAGGATTTACCTACATAGCAAGTTGGCAACTCCACTGGGGATCAGTGTGAGTTTTTCTTTGATCTTGTTGGGTCATTTTTTGGGTTTTTGGTCTTGTTGTTTACCTTTCTGGTTATTTAACTGTGCTTCAAACCCTTGTTTAGCCCCAGAGTGTCAAGATTGACCTCTGCTCTATTGATTTTTTCCCTTTTCCTTGGTTAACTGTCTTGACACGGTTTTTCCCGGAAAAGTTGCGCCGATTGGCGCATGTTGCTTTTGTAGCACTCGTGCCATCCCCTGTTTGGCGATGAATACCGTCTCACAGTCGTGCTGACCCCTATGAGTTTTTGGGTGTGAGATTTTCATGAGTTTTTGTTTGATTTCAATTGTTTCTGGGTTATCTTTGAGAGTAATTGAAGTGTTTTGGATTATCTTTGATTGCTGGAGGCTTGTTTTCCTCAATTGTTTGTCCATTTCCTATCAGTGTGACTTGAGGTCTTAGGGTTTCTGAGTGCCTTGGTGCCCTGAGCCTTCTATTTGGAGATTGAGTTTCTTGATAGTTGTCGGATTCGTTCCCTGTTTAATTGCTCTTGGTCTATTTGATCCTGTTGAGTATGTTCATTGGTTGAATGATCATTACCTTGCTAATTTGATTTTTCTTCCTCTTACTCCAAGCACCGATTCCATTGCTTGCATGGGTCATTTTGGAGATTTCTCTTTGATTTGAAATGATTGTAGCATTGGTTTGTGTATTATTGCGTTTGTTTTATGTTGGAGGAGTCACTCCGTTTCAAATTTTATATTTGCTCTCTCAAGCTAGTATTTACTTTTTGTTTTTCATGTCATTTAGTGCATTGTTTGCTCTATTGCATTGAAAAAGCCAAAATATTGCATTATTTTTGCTTTGAAAATGAAACATTATCTCGCATAACTAGCATTTCATAGGCTAGGAAAGAGTTTTGTTTTCCATAATTTTGTTGTGTAACCAGCTCCAAAAGTAGAAGAAAAGAGATATCAACGCCTTAGAAATGAGCCACTTCGAGGGGGCAACCTCCAATACATTATATAAATGAACAATTCTTGGATGATACAATTTACAAAACTTCATTTCTATATATAGGAGTCCATGTGGCCATAATGTAATCCTAGTGGGCCACAATGTAATCCTAGCCGACCTAACAATAATAATTTAAGGGCACAATAATAATAAAATGGGGGTTACAAGGGTACAATAATAACAATAAAGGGGTTACACTAATAACAATAAGGGACTATCCTGGTAATATTGGGACCTAAAATGCCCCTCTCCTTCAAAAAAGTGTTGTCCTCAATGCTTGAGTAGCTCTAGGTGCTTCTGTATAAACTTCTCATCCTCCCATGTAGAGTCTTCAGCGGGTAAGTTCTTCCACTTGATGAGATACTCTGAAATTCATCAATTCCGTAGCTGTCGAGTTCTTGTTTCCGTGACTACTTCAGGTTCCAATATGACTTTTCCTTTCTCATCAAGTCCGGAAATATTGTTTGAATTGGAATATTTTCAGCTATAACCTTTTTTAAGCATGAAACATGGAAAACTGGATGCACTCACGAAGAAGCAAGAAGCTCCAATTTGTATGCCATAGTACCAATCTTTTGCAACACCTTGTAAGGACCATAGTACTTTGGCGATAATTTATTATCCTTCTTAGCTTGCTTGAGGGACATTTGTTTGTATGGTTGTAGCCGTAAAAATACCCAATCTCCTACATCAAAATTTCTCTCGCTGCGATGTTGATCTGCCTGTTGTTTCATTCGATTTTGTGCCAAATTCAGGTTATCCTTTAAGAGTTGGAGAACTTCTTGCTGATGCTCGATGTGATCTTACACTACTTGAACCTTCGAATTTTCCCTTAAAGATGATGTGATGGATGGTAGATGATATCCATAAAGTGCCATAAATGGGGTCATTTTTGCTGCAGTATGGAAGGAAGTGTTATACCACCATTCAGCAAGAGGTAACCACTTGACCCATTGTCTTTGTTTATCAGATACAAAACAACGAAGATATCCTTCCAAACATTTATTTACTATCTCAGTTTGACCATCGGATTGAGGATGATAAGATGAGCTATGAGCTAATTGAGTACCCAAACAAGAAAATAACTCTGTCCAAAAATTTCCAGTAAAAATGGGATCTCTGTCACTCACAATAATCCTTGGGCTTCCATGTAGCTTTTGAATTCTGTCCATAAATGTAGTAGCAACTGTACTTGCTTTAAATGGATGAGATAATGCACAAAAGTGTGCATACTTGGTAAGTCTATCAACTACCAACATGATGACACTCTTTCCTTCGGACTTAGGTAAACCTGTGATAAAATCCATTGAAATCTCCTCCCAACGTTGACTTGGAATGGATAAAGGTTGTAGAAGTCCTCGGGTCTTAATTGTTTCCACTTTATTCTGCTGGCAAACCAAACATTCCGCCACAAACTTTCGAATATCAGATTTAAGGCCATCCCAAAAAAATTCTTTCTTCACCCTGTGGTAAGTTTTTAAAAATCCTGAGGGTCCTCCTAAAGGAGAAGTGTGCAATTCCAGAAGAATCTTTTGTTTTAGTTGGGAATTCTTACAAAGATATAAGCGATCTTTGTACCATAAGGAATCATTTTTACAACTAAATGTATCAGATGTACTAGGATCTTGCTGCAACTTTTGAATGAGTGTCCATACATCTTTGTCCTTCTTCCATTCATCTCTTGCTTCAGTTATCCAATCTGGTTGGATAATAGAAATGGCACAAAGCAAAGCTTCCACCTCTTCATTCTTTCTTGAGAGTGCATCTGCAACAACATTAAGATTTCCTTTTTTGTAGATTATTTCAAAGTCATAACCCAACATATTTGTGACCCATTTTTGCTGCTCTTCTGAAGATAGTATTTGTTCCAAAACATGCTTAACACTATCATGATCAATTTTTACCTTGAAGTATCTTCCCATTAGGTAAGTTCTCCATTTCTTTAGTGCATGCAGTATTGCTAACATTTCCTTCTCATAAATAGGTTTTTGTAAATACTTTCCTTTGGTTGGACGACTTTCAAAAGCAATGGATCTTCCTTCCTACATTAAAACAACACCAATTCCATTTCCCGAGGCATCACATTCCACAATAAAGGTTTTTCTGAATTCTGGCATAGCTAAGACCGATGCTAGGCACATTGCCTCTTTAAGATGTTCAAAGGCCTTAGTTGCTTCATGAGTCCATGAAAATGCATCTTTCTTCAATAATGTTGTTAGAGGTGCTACTATTCTCCCATAATTCTTAACAAACTTGCGATAATACCCCGTTAACCCGAGAAATCCTCGCAACTACTTTATGGTTGTGGGGACTTTCCATTCCTTAATGGCTTTAATTTTGTTAGGGTCTACTTTAACACCCTCGTGAGATACAATATGACCCAGATATTCCACCTCTTGTACTCCAAAGAAACATTTGGATTTTTTTGCATATAATTGTTTTTCCTGCAATAGTTTGAGCACCCTGTCAACATGTTCAACATGATCCTTCCAAGACCTGCTATAGATTAGTATATCATCAAAAAATACTAGCACAAATTTTCCAAGGAAGGGTTTGAAAATGGAATTCATCAACCCTTGAAATGTAGAAGGTGCATTGGTAAGGCCAAAAGGCATGACCAAAAATTCATAATGACCCTCATGAGTTCAAAATGCCGTTTTTGGAATATCTTCAATCTTCATTCTAATTTGATGATATCCTGAACAAAGATCCAACTTGGTAAAATAAATTGCTCCATGTAATTCATCCAATAATTCATCAATCACAGGAATGGGAAATTTATCTTTAATGGTGAGCTTATTGAGCTCCCTATAATCCAGACACATTTTCCATGATCCATCCTTCTTGTGTACCAATACTACAGGAGCAGAGAAAGAACTTTGACTAGGTTGAATTATACCCGCCTCTAACATTTCTCCAATCATACGTTCAATTTCGCTCTTTTGGACATAAGGATATCTATAAGGCCTAATGTTTGGAGGAACGCTTCCTGGAATCAAATGAATAGCATGATCATGATCACGAATAGGTGGGAGTCCTTTGGGAGTTTCAAACACCTTGGAATGATTGTCCAAGACTTGTTGGAGATCTGCAGAAATAGATGATTTTGATGTTGGAACTTCTAGTGAGCATAATTGTGCAATTACGCCTCGTTGTTCTTTCTTTAGAAGCTTTGTCATGCCATTAGAGCTTATTATCCTTCCTGGCTTCCCTACAATACCCCGTAATTCGACTTCCTTTCCTTCTAAAAAAATTTCAAGAAAAGTTCTTGAAAATTAAAAGCTACCGTCCCCAAAGATTGTAACCATTGTACTCCTAGTACAACGTCAGCACCTCCCATAGGAATGGCAAGCATTGGACTAGTCAATACATATTCCCCCATGGTTAGCTTGATATTATGGCATTTTCCAGAGCAATTTATAGTTCCTCCATTCGCAACCATCACTTGACATTCTGGTGCTGGGTATAGGAAACAATTGAATTTCTTGGCTACCTTATAATGAATAAAATTATGGGTGCTACCTGAATCAATCAACACTATTACCCTTTTCTTCTTTATATGTCCTTCTATCTTGAGAGTTTGAGGAGTGGTAATTCCTGCCAGTGCATTACACGATATGGTCGGATTCATTTCTTCTTCTTCTAGGGGTGGTTCCTGGTGTATATCCTCTTCTTGTTCATTTTCTTCTTCTTCTTCACAATCTATGTAAAATAATTTCTTCTCAGCACACTTATGACCTTTAGTGTATTTGCTATCACAACTGTAGCAAATCCCTTTCGCTCTTTTTTCTTCCAATTATTGTGGTGTCAACCTTGTAGGTTGTGGAAATCTAGGCGTAGCAACACTTCCTTCTTTATAGAATTGAGTGGTAGGCTTCCTTGTCGCCATAATTTTACATTCAACTTTTCTTGCCAACCTGAATGCCTTCTCCAATGAATCAGGTTCCAGAACGCGAACTTCATGTTGGATGTTATCCTTTAAAGTGCCTACGAAGAGATCAATCCTGTGTTCCTCTGGAATATCAGTTACCCTTATATTCAATTTTTGGAAGTCCTCAATGTGCTGCCCCACTAAACCCTTTTGTTGGAGATTTATCAATTGGCTAAAGAAGGTGTTGCTCTTTGTATCCTCATAATGTGCTATCATTTCCTCCGTAAAAATTGACCAAGTGACAATTTTTTTACGGAGCAAAGCCATCGATACCATACAAATGTATTTTGTTCTAAATGTAAAGTTGCAATGCGTACCTTTTGTGTGTTTTGCACATTATGGAGATCAAAATATTGCTCCATCCGTAGTATCCATGTTACAGGATCCTTTCCATCAAACTTCCTCATATCCATTTTTGGAATATGGTGGTTCTTCCTGCCAACATTAAATTTTATGAAATCACGATTAACATTTATTTTGTTCTCATCATGAGTTTCCTCTACTATCTTTTCACCATTAGGAAACATTTCTTGTATCAACTTTGTCAAACCTTCTATGTCTGCTTTTAGATCATTCTTCATGTTTTCCATTTTAGATTCCATGCCAGCTTCCATGTCATCTATCTTAGATTCCACGTCTTTCTTCAAACCATCCATATTATTCTTCACACCATCCATCTTTGCTTCCACGCCTTTCTTCAAAACTTCTGTTTCATTTTTTGCTACTCTTTGTGAGAGCGAAATTTGGTGCACTTTCTCTTCTAATTTTGATAGATCATGTTGCAATTCTTCATCTTCATGAGTCATAGTAGAGCCTTCTGAAGGCTTAATGGGTGTTGAATTATTTTTACGGGGCATTTTTTAGAACCCAATAATGATATCTCTTCTACAATATGCCCTTGGAATCAATTCAAATTGATTTTTCAAACAAGTCTTATGCAATTCAGAAAAAAATACACACCTTTTTCTTGCTTTTGAGGAGCTCGATATTGAAATTTGATTATATCTGTGATTTCAGATCTTCAATATCTAAAATTTAGCACTAAAGTAGCCCTATGAATTCTATTTTGAATGCCACAGGTCTGACCTGATTTGGATTCTCCAAGACAAAGTTATGTCCAATCTCCCACAATGACCTAATTATGGACTGGTTTAGTAGAGTGAACTTGTACGACTTGCCAGGTGTCATTGTTTCGTCCTTTGCCTCTGAAATTGATAGCCAAGAAACTACAGTCCGTGTACTTGCGACCAATGTTTACGACACTCCAATCCAATGCTCAAAGAGAGAGAGTTATTGAACTTTTCCCACAATCACCTCTTTGAGATGAAATTTGGGAGCCTGAAAAAGCACCACCTTCCACAGATCATATCTCCAAAAATGTTATGAATCAAGCTCTTAAATTTTTTGAAGCGTTTCTTCAGGATTTCAGCTTCGCACCCTAAAAATTTCAGATTCTGAACCTTCGTAGAAAAACAGTTATAGCGCAAATGCCACGATGACCTGTTTAGGAGCCTGAAAAAAGACCTATCTTCCATAGATCATATCTCCAAAAATATTGTGAACCAAGCTCTGAAAGTTTTAGACGATCTTCCTCAGGATTTCGACTTTGTACCCTAAAAATTTCAGCTTCTGAAACTTCGTAGAAAAAAATTTATAGCAAAAATTCCACGATGACCTGTTTGGAGCAGCGAAACCCTAGAATCCAAAGCTCTGATACCAAATGTTGTGTAACCAGCTCCAAAAATAGAAGAAAAGAGATATCAACGCCTTAGAAATTAGCCACTTCAATGGGGAAACCTCCAATACATTACATAAATGAACAATTCTTGGATGATACAATTTACAAAACCTCCTTTCTATATATAGGATTCCATGTGGCCATATTGTAATCCTAGTGGGCCACAATGTAATCCTAGCCGACCTAACAATAATAATTTAAGGGCACAATAATAACAAAATGGGGGTTACAAGGTACAATAATAAAAATAAAGGGGTTACACTAATAACAATAAGGGACTATACTGGTAATATAGGGACCTAACAAAATTGCATTAGATGCATTAGTGGATGTTTTCGCATGATTTCATTATTGGCTATTGCTTGAAAATTTTCATTCCTTCTCATAGATAGCTTTCATTGAATGAAAATGGTATCCTTTTGCATATAGTTTTGCATTTGGGAAGATTTCAGATCCTACACACGTTAAGGCCTGGAAATTGAAACCTAATCCAAGATCAATGTTAAAATATATTTCAATTAACCTAAGGCAACATTGAAACCTAACGAAATATTTTAGTGGTCTAAGTTAGAGACGTGTTTCAGCGTCTTAAAACCTGGTAGTTGTTGTTTTCCATCTGGCTCCAGACAATGCTAGTATGGACTTGTGCTCCCCGTACTGTCGAGTATATAAAGGGAGACCCCTCTAGGTTGTAATTATTTTATCCATAGGAATCCAAGTCTGTCGCCTTGTAACCGTGATACACCGAACACAACATTCGGGGAGACTACCTGCATGTATGTTAAGTCCTTGGTCATTTCTCTTTCATTTGATCACCAAGGTGTATATGGCAGTTCACGGAAACCTGGCATACCCTCTTGCTTAGATTACCTGAAAAATCATTTTTGATATTTACTGACTCCTTAAATTTGAAAAGATCATCGAGCACTTGTCCTTTCGCGCTCATTCAAAATTGAAAGTGACTAGAGTCATCTTTTTCCTGTTTCTTGACTCTTAAAACATGAAACATCAAATTTTGGTTTCAGTGTCATAAAATAAACTGCCCACGATCACACACCCATAAAAGTTTTAGCACTTGGCATGTTTTTTGTTTGCCTCGTTTTTTTGAGTATTTGTTTGGATATTTATTTTTCCTTCTTGTTGTGAAGCAGTCACGGTGGTGGAACCACCGGTTTTGTCGTCGTCACTCCCTTCTAGAGGTAGTCCTTTACTAGATAATTCATTCGAAACTCCTCAATACTCTAGGTTTTCCGAGCTTCAGTAGCCTATTATCCCATCAGTCTTACCCCTTGCTACTCGGTCTCCCGTTGACGAGCCAGTTGAGTTTAATTGGCCTCCCTCGGGTGCTTGGTCTGGTTTTGGGGACGAGGAAGAATTCCCTCCTCTTACGTCGGGATCACCATTTTTAGCTGTTGTTATACCTCCTAGTCCCCGTAGTATTTTTGAAGATCTTACAGAGGAGTTAGACATGGACACATCAAGTCCTATTGGCAGTGATGGAATTCTTGTTTCTACAGAAGAGTATCAACTTTTACCTGAAAACACCACTCAAGTGTCTGCTCAATCTTCACCATTGGTGCCACTTCCAGCTGGATATAGGTCTTTGGGTAAAATTTTTTCTAGTGTTGCATCCATGGCAGCATCTACTCGGTTCAAGAGTCTAGTCCTTCCATCATTAGGAATGTCATCGACGACACCTGCTTCATCGCTTATGGTTACGTCTGTCCCAGTTCAACCTATTGTCTGTATGGTTGCATCTGTGCCAGTCACTCAGACACTAGCAGCCTCAAATAAGATACTTGGTGGCCTTACATTTGAAGAGTATCTATTGGATATTCATCAACAGAACTCTCAGGTTTCTCAACAGCCTCATGCTCCTGTTAATCTGCCACACCATTATGAAGAATATGGTAATCCTGTTTATTTGTCCTATCTTACTCCTCATCACTATGATGTTGTTGGTACCCCCATCTATGCGTTTCCTACTCCCCATCATTATGATGAGTGTGGTGTTCCTGTTTATGACCCCTATGAAATCGTTCCCGAGATTGGGAGGACTTATCATGTGCAACCCCCTGGCCCACAAGGACAACCCTTTCAGGGACAACCTTCAGCTTAGTCTGGATTTGCATATGGTCCTCAGGGACAACCTTATGGTCCACAGGGCCAATCTCTACAATTTCAGCCTATGGTCCAACAAGGACAACCCTAGGGACCTTCCGATCAACCTTTGTATCAACTAGGACCTTCTTACGGTCCAGGGGGAAAATCTATTCGTCTCAGGGACAACCTTTTGTCCAACAACTGAGATCATATACTCAGACTGGTCTGAACATTGGGCAACAAGGATAACCCTCTGGTCCTCCTCCAGGGCAACCTGGTCCATCGCAACCATCAGGCCAACCTGCTCAGTTAGGGAAACCTGGTGGCTCTCATCATCTAGGCCAATCTACTCTGCAGGGGTAACCTACTCAACCGGCCCAACAGCCGGCTCAGTCTGATCAACTACAATTTTACTCTACTTCACAGCAGGGTCCTACTTTTCAGCGGCCTGTTCAGTCTGCTCAGCAGCCGGTTCACCCTATTTATTTAGCTCAACAGGGACCCATTTATCAACAACTAGCTCAACCCAAAAGAATTTATTATCCTCGTGGTAAATATCAACCAGTATATAGTGCGCCTCAAGGTTTTAATTATCACCCTCAATCTAAGTTGCCATATAATCAACTGCAAGGCCATACTTACATTCCACAGCAAAATCCTCAACAAGGACCTCGATGGTATACTCAAAATCAGTATCCTCAGTATCAACAGAATTATTCGGCTTATCCCCCATATCGTTTGAATCCTTCGGAATAGATCCCATGGGGGCAGAATTTTTCTCAAACAGGATGGAATGCAAGTTCAGGTTCTTATCAAGAACCTGCTATGCCTTTTAACCCTCAACTACCATTTCTCACCATGTTGGAGTTACCAGATGTGTCCAAGTTAAAATATGATCCTATTTTTCATAACCCGTATTGGCCTTCGGTTTCGACTAACATTCCTGGTGATTGTCCCAAATTTGAGGGCCAATCCGGAGAAGACCCCTAAGCACATGTTATGACTTACCACTTGTGGTGTTCCTCTAACTCTTGGGTTGATGATTCCATTCGACTTCGTCTTTTCCAAAGAACTCTTACTGGTGCTGCTACTAAGTGGTATATCGAGCTCTCTCATGGTATCTTTCAAGATTTCAACTCTCTCGCTATGGAATTCCTTACTCATTTTTAGTTACCGGTTAATTATGAAGCCAGGACGCATCTCCGCACCTTCTTGAAACAGGACCGGGCTACTCATATCTTAGACCATATTCATTAATGGAGACGTCGTCGTCACTTTATCAAGTTTGAAATTCCTGATCAGCTTCTTACTCATTGGTTCACTACCTCCTTTGTCAATCAGATTGCGAAGGACATAGCCATGGGGGCATGTGTAACCGAGGAACATGCCATTGCTCGTGCCCAGTACCTTGATCTCGTGTATTCTCAATCAGGAATATTTTATGATATTTTGACTGATGCCCCTCGACCTGGAACTTCTAACGCATTGTCGACCCCATCCATCAACGGTATTATTGGTTCTGTGTCTCAGACTTCGTGAAAGTCTTCCTCCTCCAACCCTGGGAAGAAAAAGTCTAATTATTCCAATGATATTGCTCCTCAGTCTAGTCCGAATCTTGTTAATACCTCAAAGGTTAATGCCGTTTAGGCCAATCCTGCGGATAAGACTTCTAAAGGGAAAAAAAAGGGTAAAGGAAAGACCAAGGCCGATGCCCCGAAACTAGATTCGTCTAAATGTCGTGCTGATGATGGTTCACAGCATAAGCCGAGGTATCCCTGTCTGATTTTTGATGAAGATCACTACACCAAGGATTGTCCTCGATGGTCCGAAGTGAGTCGATTGCTCAAAGGTAATCAGGGTACTCCTGCTGTCCTTAAAGAACCTTTTCTTTCTCATCAGACCCAGATGGTCGAGTAGCCTCAATTATCTGTTCCATCTGGCTCTCAAGTGTTCATGATGAACGGTTCTGCATCCATTTCTATTGCTACTCAGTGGAAAGATTATGTTGGGTCATGCCAGGCAATGGGGAAGGAGATTGCTAATGGTCCTCCTCCTCCACCTGTTCCGGGCCCTCTTGATATTGAAAGGCCCAGTGATGAACCTGTTGTGCAACCACTTTCCAAAGGTGTTCTCCAGAAATCTTCTTATAATCCAACGCCCGTGCTACTCAACATTATAGTATTGTTGAGGATTTGGCATAGGCTCTGTCCACGATGTCTGCATTAGAAGTACTCCAGAGTTTTCCTTCTTAGCGGAAAGCTTTATTATCTGCAATCGGTGGGGTTGATCCTGCTGATACTAGCCTTCTCGCTTTCGATCTAGAGAATTTCATCTCATGACTTCCGCACCAGATTGCACTCATTATACAAGTCATGATTAATGGTCTTGATATCCATCGAGCCATTGTGGAAGAAGGTGCATCAACCTATGTCATGTCAGCTTCTTGCTGGAAAGCCATTGGCTCTCCGGTCCTGAATTCCTCACCCAATGCCCTTGAAGCATTTGTTGGAAGGGAATCAAAACCTTTGGGTGTTCTTGCAAGTTTTCCGATTACATTGAAAGGGAAGACAGTCAATGTTGAAGTAGAAGTCATTGATGCTAAACTCAATAACAATCTTCTACTTGGTCGCAATTGGACTCACGCTATGCTTTGCGTTCTGTCCACCCTCTTTCGTGTTTTGAAATTTTCCGCATGAGGGAAATATTGTTACTGTGGATCAATTGTCATTATTCACCTCTTCTTCCAAGAAAAACATTCCGTATGTGGATAAGATCCCTACTCCCTTCGAGAGCATTGGGTCGGGTCTCTTCAAGGATACAACCCTCATGGGTATTTTTCCCCTTTGTTGTAGAGGTAAATACCCTCTGCGGACAGAGGTGGTCCCTACTAGCCCAGATTGGGTCTAGCAACAATCGTATCAAGCTAAGGCGCAGGTTCCTAATCACAATAAACCAACTTGCGAAGAAGGCCTACCTCAAGTCCAAGGTTATTGTTCATAGAGAAGATAACGCTCCCATTTCCTTGCTCCAGCAGATCACAATCCTCCTGCTTGCCGCGATCGAACACCTGTACACACAAAAAACACAAGCATAAAACCCGATATATGCAATTATGTATCAGTCAGAGAAGACACAAGTCATGATCATAATGAACAATACTAGTGGAACCATAACCAATAGTCGCTTATCATTAATTCATCAAAGGAAAATACAACCAGGCTCTGATGCTGAACCTTCCTTCGGCGGGTCGTCAGCAGAATACGTCTCAGTAAAGCTTTTCGAGAATGGGGACAAGCCTCTCTCTTCGATCGTTAATCTCCTCGCTATGGATTTGGCACTATGAGGACTATCAAAGCTCTTGCAACATTCTTTAGGCTATGAAGGCTCTTGGAGATTCTTGGAGAGTAGCTTGCAAAGGGAAATGGCAAGCTTATATAGATGGTGGAAGAGGATTTGGGATCCCTACAATCATGGGATTGGCCCTATCCTCAAGAAAACTTCCATGAGAGGTGGAAAAATACTTCCTCTACATGGAAATCCGGAGCCAAACGTCCCAACTCAATTTAGAGACCAGTTCAGGAGTTGGTTAAAGTCAAAATTCCACCATTTATTTTTAAAAAACACCCTTTATTAAGCCTGGCGCGAGTGAAAATCTGAGACAAAGCACCAATTGGCGCGCCCTCTTTGGAATATTTCCCCCATTGGCACAGGTATAACACTGGCTAGTTGCGCCAAGGATGAAAAGGCTATTTTTAGGGTTTTTCACAAGGAGATGTCTTTAGGGGAATGAAAGTCCATGTCTAGGGGAATGCCATGAAAGTGTTTTCAGATCATGTCACTGCTCATAGGTCACGGAATAAACCCTCCAATGTGTGGAACGGGGAATTGCAGGGACGGTGACAAATTGCTGTGTAACAGATGCCCCCTAAAGCATGAGGCCTGAAAGAGAGAGGGGTGAAATGATTTACGAGAATGTGTCCAACTGAAAACACTGTCGTCGAAAAACCTGCGTAGAGAAGTACAACTGATATCTCAAATACATGATATATATGTGGTATGGGCGCAACCATCCATAGCAGAGTATACAATAATCTAGAGCCAAGGCATGGACGCAGCCATCTAGTGAGGATCGATAGAATCAGGTATGGTCGCAGCCATCCAGTGAATGAGTAATGTAACTAATCATAATAATCCACAAAATCGCAGCCCGGATTCGAACAGACAAAATCCAGGGTCTTGCGCTCCATCTCGACCTAAACAAAGTACAAGTTCAAGCATGCGAATAAGTGAGCTGAAGTCGAACATGCGAGAACATTGCCTGATTACTAGCCAACGATGAAAGCTATTAACAGCCGTGAGAGGTACCACCAATAATGACAATGGACCTCAAGGTACTACAGGTACAATCTATGGCATGTGAATCAATGAGCTGGCGTCGAACACCCGTAGAATCACTCGGTCGGAGGCCAATGATGAAAACCTCATGTCGAACGCGAAGAACCTGCCATTGAGGCATGCAGGCTTCAAGGTACCAGAAGGGAGTCTCTAGATCAGCTTCTCGGATAATGAGCTGAATTCGACAGGAAGTGACCTTGATTGAAGGTGGGCCATAGTGTTTCCCGCATCATCGACACGAGACAGAGGAACATAATGTCTTTTGTGAATCAGGATCAGGCGAGAATCAGAGGAAGGTTGAAATTCTGCAGAGGTCAAATTCTCTTGAACATATGGCGGCACGACAATGAGTTTGGCAGTATTTGACATCAACAGATCAAAGGCCATGATGACGAGGCAAAGAGCAGATGAAAGGTCAAAAGGGATCACCCAAACCCATGGAGGCGAGTGAAAAACGAGATGAGATGTCCCCAACCCGACACGAATGCAGACAAGTGCCATGTTCAAGAGCAACATACTGCCGACACGACAATGATACTGGTTCGATTTTCCCCCACCATTTCTGGCGAGTACCTCTTTATTTTTACACAAGCTTGAAAAAGATACCATATGCTTTTCATATAAATTCGTCCTCCGGAAGGAGAAACTCGAATAACGTCATAATTGACCATTTCCAATGTCATTTAGGTTTAACGAGTCTGAAAAAGGAAGAACTTGACGTCTTTTCATGTTTAGAGAGTTTGAAAAGACAGCAAAAAGGTAAACTCCAATGGTCTCTTTTCGTAAATATTTCCTCATATCCGAAAAGGTAGAAAACTATGTCTAAGAAAACCTCCTAGTTGCGATAGGCTAGGGTATTCCTTTTTCATAAATAATCTATCCTAGCCCGAAAAAGGGGTAAACGTATACCGGGTAGATGTCGTTTCATGTCCACTTTAATGAGATCGAAACGACAAGGGACTCGCCAATCTTTTCATGTTTATAGAGTTAGAAAAAGAGCTGAAAGTTGACTCCTCTTGGAGGAACGAGTGGTATAAACGGTAGCAACTGGTTCCGGTAATGGTGGAACTCCTCAGAACAAGTAAAGGTTAAGAGGCTAGCTAACAAGGCCACTCATCGTAGCGGTTCCTCAGGAACAGGTAAAACAACCAAGTGAAATCATATGATCGGCCAAGCAGATAGTGACGATGGAATGAGAAAACCAAGGCTCATCTGGAAAAAACAGGATGATAAAATGACAATCACAAGAGGTAAAATGGGGATGGTTTCATTTTTACACAAGCTTGAAATCAGAAAACTCTGCTTGAAGTTGGTTTCATTTTTACACAAGCTTGAAACAAAGATAAACTATGCTTGAAATCGGTTTCATTTTTACACAAGCTTGAAACGGAAACAAACTATGCTTGAAAAAGTAAGCATGCCCCCAGCATGGTGACTCAATTCGAGGTACATGCTCCCCAAGCTTTAGTCCATATGAAAGGCAGATGGAGTGAAGGTTCAATTTACGAGATCAAGAGAAATACTCAACTGGGATGTTACGATATCTTATCAAAGACTCGAATTGAACGGGAATGTGTTTCATTGTTTTAACGAGGTTGACACATTAAAAGAACTATCCTCAGGACACCTTGTTTCATTTTTTAAGGAGCTTGACACAAGACAAGGAAATATGCTCTAACTAGACCCAGTTTAATTTTTTAAGGAGCTTGACACAGGAAAAGAACCATGCTCCGACAGACCTTGTTTCATCGTTTAAGGAGCTTGACACAAGACAAGGAACTCTGCTCCGACCAGCTTGTTTCATTTTTTAAGGAGCTTGACACAAGAAAATGAACTGTGCTCTGACCAACTCTCAACATAATGAAAAATAAGTCATGGCTTCCAAAATTTTCCCCTTCGATGGAAGGAAAACATCTTGGAAGTCTGGACCCAATGCCCCCAGCTCACAATGCACAATGGCACTATCACTGGGTACAGGCACGGGGTAGGTAGCCACATAGTTGACCTGCGATGGGGCAGATACAACGGGTGGATAAAAAACAGGAACGGAAGATGGCGGGCCAGCTGCCATATCAAGACCAAAGAATGAAAGCTGATCAATGGTCACGATCTGTCCTTCATGCGGAAAACATACCACACGAAAAAGGGAGGAGACAAGTGCTCCCATGGCATAGGTGTAATCGTGCCCCAAGAGCAGATTGAAATACAAGGGGCCTGGAACAACCATCACGTCCATATGGACGGTTTTACCTCCCAAAGTAATAGGTAACCTTGGAAGGATCCCTAATTGTTGACTAGTTCTTCTGTTAAATGCTAACAGATTCTGTGTAACAGGCGCAAGCGGCGGTGAACCAAAAGCTTGCTAGGTATTCGAGGATAGAACACTAACAAACGCGCCTTCATCTATAATGGTGCTGGGTACGACCAGACCAAAAGCCTATACCATTATCTCGAAAGGCACATAAGACGGAAGGCGGTATCCTGCAAATCGATTCCAATCGAAGGAAGCGACTAAACTACTCGGAGGGGCTACCAGCGAACTGAGATGGTATTCCCCTGGTGTTACAGAAGAAGAATAAGCATCCTCCATGACCTCCATCATGGATTCAGGAAGAGTATCCTCTAACACCTCCATCACGGGAGGCGGAGGAGCCACTTCTTGAGGTGTAGGGACGGGAGAATCTTTCTCCATGTCCGAAGAATCTGAAGAAACAAGAAGAAACTAAGGGATGTGAGATCCACTCTCAATGGAAAAGAGCTGGTGCACCGCAGACGGGGCCAGCTCAACCGATCCCATGACCAATGGTTGGTTGGGAATGGATTCCTGAATTTGAATTTCCGAGGGAGTGGGATCGACCAAGGATGACTCTTGACCAATCGTAGGATCAGCTGGTGGAGGACTCAAAGAAAGCTATTTGTAACCAGCTGGAAGGCACAGCACAGAAACAGCCGAGTTGTCCAAAACTCGCTTGGCTTCTTCCATATATGGATAAAGGTGAATGGCATGGTGTCCTTCACACAACTTGTAGGGATTGGTAATCTTACCCTGCTTCTTAGGAGCCTTACCAGCACCAATTGAAGATGTGTCCCCAACCTGACTCCCGGAAGCCAAAGGCAACGGCGGACGACCGTTGGACCATACTTTGAGCACCTTGGGAATGCCAAGGCAGTCTCAAAGAAGATGGTCTCCCGTGCACAACATGCAAGGGAAATTGACTTTCCGTGGAGGGTTGGAAGGTTTATCAAGAGGAGACTTCTTAGGCGCAATAGTCGCAGAGCTAGCCTCTCCTTTATCGGACTTCTTCTTCTTCTTCTTAGCCACCTGGTTACTCGAATCCAAACTTTCACCAGGCGAAGTAGAAAAGGAGGACGCAGAAATAGGCGAAGAAGGGGAGAGGTCCACCTTGGAATCAACATGATCTTGTTCAGGTGGAGGAACTGATTTAACAGTAGCTGGGACATTCGAGACCACAGAGGTTGAAAACAACCAAACAGGAAACCCAACAATTAACCCAGGAAGGGACAACATTGCCATAGAAGGAGCGCCAACATTTCCAAAAGGAGGAAAAGGACCAGGATTCCCTTCGGGGGGAATTCCTTGGTTGGTGTACTCTGGAAAAGTTGCCATCAACAACTCAAAACCGCACACGGGCTAAAAACCAAGGCGCACAATCAAACGGCCAACAAGCAAACTCTCATAGGGTGTGTGATCGCGGGTGATTTATTTGACCACATTGAAACTTAGAAACTTCACCGTTTCATGTTTTAAGAGTCGAGAAACGGATGAAAGGTGACTCTATCTCTTTTAGTTTTGAAACAAGCGTGAAAGGACAAGCACTTGATGATCATTTCAAATTTAAGGAGTCAGATAAGATCAAAATGACTGCTCAGGAATGCTAGGCAAAGGGTGTACCAAATAACCGTGAACTGCAATATACACCTTGGTTTCAAAATGAAAGAGAAATCAACCAAGGACTTAACGTACGTGCAGGAAATCTCCCCGAATGCTATGTCCGGTGTATCACGGGTATAGGGCGGCAGACTCGGCTTCCTATGGATAAAGGATAGAAACCTAGTGGGGTCTCCCTTTATATACGCGACGGTATGGGGAGCACAAGTCCGTACTAGTGCTGTCTAAAGCCAAGGGGCGAACAACAGCTACTAGGTTTAACAACGCCGGAACACGTCTCTAACCTAGACCTCTAAATGTTTCGTTAATGTTTCAATGCTTCCTTAGGTAAATTGAGTAAATTTTATGGTTGATCTTCAATTATGTTTCGGTTTCAAGGCCCTACCGTATGTCATATGACAATCTCCTGTATGCAGCTATATGAGAAAAGAAATATTTTCAATTCGATGAATGCTATCTAGTTAAGGGAAGAGCTTCAAACAATGATGCAACAAACAACAACACTGTAAACAAAATTTTTCCAAACTAGATGACTTTCACTATCCAAAAGTAATTTCAAACATTCAACGATGCGAATAATGCAATGTAATCTATGCAAAATCCTCTTTTCCGAAAACTATGCAAATGTAATCTATGCACAATTTCCTTTTTTCCTTTTCAAATTATAAGAATGCACTCAATGCATTTTTCGATGAAATGAGAATCTACTTAATGCATGCTTTTAATAAAAGAGAATGCAATCAAAGCGATTTCTAGTTTTCAATCATTAAACAATGTAATCTAAGTTCAATGATGGATCTCAAAAAATACTTTTCAATGCAATGTGATCTAATGCATTTTAATGAAAAGCAAACTATGAGATGAAAACTAAAAGAACGCAAATCTCCTTAATGAAGGATGAATGCAAAGAGATGTAAACAAACACTAAGAATGCAACCGTTGTTTCAAACACTTTGTCATGAAATCCCTCAAAAGGCGACAGGACATATGAGGTCAAACACAAAGAGGACTTCCAAAGCAAGAGATCAAAACAAGGCATTCATTCCCTTTTACATCAAACAATCATGGAAATAAGACATTTAAAACAATGAGCAATGTAATCTATGCTCATACAGTGAAAAGACCGGAAGGGAAAGACACACTGGTGAAGGATTTAGGGAAAAAATTCTCAATTTTCACACACCCTGAAATTTGCACGACTTTGTCATTGACAACTAGCGCCAACTGGCGCAACTTTCTCACTGATAACTAGTGCCAATGGAAAATTGGCATGAGTTTCTAACTGACAACAAGCGCCAACACCTGAAAATGAAAAAAAACAAAGAATTTCTCCCAACCAAGACCAGACTCACCACTTCAAGCAGAATCTCCAAGACTCAAATGAACCATGTAATCTAGGCTCAAAGCGAGACAAAGCGGAATTCGAATGAAGAAGAAGCCAATCACTCAAATAACGCAATAAAATGATAGACAACCACCAAACAAATGCAGAGAAGCAATCACAAAGTTGACTGAACAGATAGAAACCAAAAAATCCCACAGGAGGCTCGACACACTATAGAACCTAGATGCCCTAGGGCTAGAATGTAAAATCGATAGAAACGGGCAAACAACCAAAGGATGAAGGTCACAGTTAGTCAAGCAATGCTATAGAACACTCAAGCAGTCGTAAAAATGAAACCAAACACACAAGTCAAGCTCAGAAAACTCAAAACAGAGCAAACCCTGGCATCTTCAGGATTGGCGCGACTGTCAGGCGGAAACTAGCACCATAACAGGATTGGCGGGGGTAGTAAACTGGAAACTAGCGCCAATTGGCGCGACTGTCAGGCTAATAAGCGCGCCAGTCAAGTTTGCTATGTAAAAAATAAAAATAAGCAATCCAAGAAGCAGACCAGTGATGTTGGAGTTCAAACCAAAAGCCAAACTCACGAAAAGAGCCAACCAAAAGATCTGATCAAGCAAGCAAAGTCAAGAATCGACCGAAAGACAAGACAATACTCCAAGTGTTAGGTTCATAAACTAAACCGGAGATTGACTGAAGCAGCATTCATCTACTTTCGCTAATGCAGAGCAAGAGTGTTTCGAAGGCTATCTGGCTAACTTCAGGCTTCGTCTATAGTTTATAAAGCAAACAACGAGCTAACTCCCCAGTGGAGTTGCCAATTTGTTGTAGAGGTAAATCCCCTCTGCGGACAAAGGTGATCCCTACTAGCCCAGATTGAGTCTAGCAACAATTGTATCACGCTAAGGTGCAAGTTCCTAATTGCAATAAACCAACTTGCGATGAAAGCCTACCTCAAGTCCAACGTTGTTGTTTGTAGAGAAGATGACGCTCCCATTTTCTTGCTTTAGCATATCACAATCCTCTCGCTCGCCGCGATCGAACACCTGCACACACAAGAAACACAACAAACACAAGCGTAAAACCCAATATATATGCAATTACGTATCAGTCAGAGAAGACACAACTCATGATCATAATGAACAATACGAGTGGAACCATAACCAATCGTCGCTTATCATTAATTCATACAAAGGAAAATACAACCAGGCTCTGACGCTGAACCTTCCTTCGGCGGGTCGTTAGCGGAATATGTATCAGTAAAGCTTGTCGAGGATGGGGACAAGCCTCTCTCTTTGATTGTCAATCTCCTTGCTATGGATTTGGCACTATGAGGACTATCAAAGCTCTTGCAGCATTCTTTAGGCTATGAAGGCTCTTGGAGATTCTTGGAGACTCTTGGAGACTAGCTTGCAAAGGGAAATGGCAAGCTTATATAGATGGTGGAAGAGGAGTTGGGATCCCTACAATCATGGGATTGGCCCTATCCTCAAGGAAGCTTCCATGAGAGGTGGCAAACTAATTCCTCTACATAGAAATCCGGAGCCAAACATCCCAACTCAATTTAGAGACTAGTTCAGGAGTTGGTTAAAGTCAATATTCCGCCATTTATTTTTAAAAAACACCCTTTATTAAGCCTAGCGCAAGAGCGACTGTGAGACAAAGCGCCAATTGGCGCACCCTCTTTGGAATATTTCCCCCATTGGCGTGGGTATAACACTGGCTAGTCGTGCCAAGGATGAAAAGGATATTTTTAGGGTTTTTCACAAGGAGATGTCTTCAGGGGAATGAAAGTCCATGTCTAGGGGAATGCCATGAAAGTGTTTTCAGATCATGTCACTGCTCATAGGTCACGGAATAAGCCTTCCAATGTGCAGGATGGGGAATTGCAGGGACGGTGACAAATTGCTGTGTAACACCCTTTCACCACCAAAGACTGTTCAAATTAATATGATCTCTTGGTCTGATTACCTGTGGATTATTCCTTCACCTGAACAAGTCAATTCATATGGAGATTAAATGCCTTTTAGTTCGATTGAAATTGATTATTGTGAACTCATTGCTGCATTGGATACTCCACCTTCTGATGGTGCTCCTTTGAGCTTGTCTCTTGAGATGTATTCTCAATCCCCTGGCTCATTGATTTAGACTCGCCTAATCCTTTGAAAGAAGTGTTTCCTTTTGATGAAGCCATCGTGGAAACCATGTCTCTCAAATATTTTCCATGGGACGATGGTGATCATCGTTATTCGTTTATCCCTGGCCCCGGGGCTATGTTTACATGTCTTGAGTGTTTTGCGTCTCAAGTCCCTTATCCTCCGCTTCAAATGCCCATTCTGACACATGAAGTCTTTACAAAAGGTAACTTGAGAAATATCATACAGACGTTGCCTATTGAAATTTCCATGAAATCAGGAATCGTCGAGAACATCCATGTGGGAGTCATTTGTTCTTCAGATGAAGTCCAAGTTTACACTAGCATTTTCTGAGAATTCAGTGATGTTTTTGCATGGTCCTATGAAATAATGCCCGACATTGATCCTAGTATAGTGGTGCATGAAATCCCTACCTATCCTGGTTCAAAGCCTGTTCACCAGCGTCTTCATCCAGTGCACCCTAGAAAGGTTGTAGCCATTAAAAGTGAAGTTGAAAAACTTCTCAAAGCTAGTTTCATTTATCCAATTCCCTTAACAAATTGGGTTTCGAACATCATTCCTGTTTATAAGAAACAAGGAACTATCCATGTCTGTGTTGATTACCATGACATCAATCGGGCCTGTCCTAAGGATAATTATCCCACTCCCTTCATTGATCAAATCGTTGACGACTATGCTGGGAGTGAAATTTTTTCCCTTATGGATGGATTTTCTGGGTATAATCAGATTAAAATTCTCCCAGATGACTAGCATAAGACGGATTTTATCTGTCCTTGGGGTAACTTCAAGTATAAGAAA
The DNA here is from genome assembly GCA_034641835.2 of Pinus albicaulis. Classification (NCBI taxonomy): domain Eukaryota; kingdom Viridiplantae; phylum Streptophyta; class Pinopsida; order Pinales; family Pinaceae; genus Pinus; species Pinus albicaulis. Next base: position 1,820,901,396 of record CM076580.1, read on the forward strand.
CTTCCTTTTGGCTTGAAGAATGCTAGAGCCACATTCCAGCGAGCGATGCCCTATGCTTTTCATGACATTCGTCACATCGGTCAGACTTACCTGGATGACCTTCTATCTCATTCAACTAAGTGTAGGGACCATCTAGATCATCTTCGTCAGATCTTTCTTCGTTGTCAACACTACAACATTCGGCTTAATCCACATAAGAGTGTTTTCTGCATTCATTCCGGTATACTTTTAGGGTTTATTGTATCTAAAATGAAATTTTCCTCGATCCACTTAAGGTTGAGGCTATTTTCAATCTCCCTTCTCCATCCTCATTACATCAATTGTAGAGTCTGCAAGGCAAGGAAAATTTTCTATGCCATTTTATACCGAACTATGCCGAAATAGCTAAAGGATACATGCGACTTTTGAAACAAGACGTCCCTTTCTATTGGGATGAGATCGCTCAACAATATTTTGATACACTCAAGATATTGTTGGTCAACGCTCCTTTGTTATGTCCTCCAAATTATGATCGTGATTTTTCCCTCTATTTAGCTGCCGCTTTTAGTACAATTTCCATGTTTTTGGTACAAGACAATGATGACGGTCACAAACATGTCATTTATTACTTGTCTTGTAACCTTCTCGATCTTGAAACGCGTTATGCTCATGTTAAGAAGTTAGCACTAGCTGCGGTCCAGGCCGTCAAGCGCTTTCGTCATTATATCCTTTTGCGTACAGTGACTGTGATTTCCAATTGCAACCCCATGACATATATTTTGTCTTGACAATTTCTGGGGGGGAAATACTCGAAGTGGATCGTTATCCTCCAAGAGTTCGATTTGGAATTTACTGCTGCTAAGTCAAAGAAATCACTAGTTTTTGCTGATTTGATTTGTTCCCTCCCTTATGACTCCGCTCCGTCCCATTTTGAGGATCGTATTCCGGACGATACACTTTTCTTGATTAGAATCCTCAATCCCTGTTACAGTGATATCATCGTATATCTCCAGACTTCCACATTCCAGTCTGATTTGACAAAGGATGTCTGCCGACGTATCTGGCATCATTCACAACCTTATCGTAGATTTGGAGATACGCTCTATCGTGTTGGAGTTGATTCCGTACTCCGCCGATGTTTGAACCTCGATCAAGTTGAGAAAGTGTTGAATGATTTTCATAGTGGCACATGTGGTGGTCACATTTCTGGTTATGCTACTGGACAGAAGATACTTCGTGCCAGTTATTTTTGGCCTTCCATTTTCAAAGACTGTATTGTTGCAGTTCGTAAATGTCATGATTTCTAGATTTATTAACGCAAATTGCATGTGCCACCTATTCCTCTTCACCCTGTCATTACCGTTGGTCCCTTTACCAAATGGGTCATCGATTTTATGACGTGTAACCCTCACTCAGCTGGGGGGCATGCTTATATCATCGTAGTCGTGGACTACTTCACCAAATGGGCCGAAGCAATGCCTATACTTGCCGCTGACGGTAAGACAACCACTCAGTTCATTTTCAATCATATTACTGCTAGGTTTGGTGTCCCTCAAGCCATAGTTACTGATCATGGTTCCCATTTTCGGCATTATATGGTGGCAGAGTTGACTTCTAAGTTGGTTCTGTGTCACGACAGCTCAACATCGTACTACCCTCAAGCCAATGGCTAGGTTGAAGCTGTGAACAAAGTTCTTGTCACAATGCTTCAGCATACAACTAGGATCCACAAATCAAATTGGCAACTCATGTTATTTTCGGCTCTTTGGGCATACCAAACCTCAGTGAAGAATGTGACCGGATTCACCCCTTTTCAGTTGGTTTACGGTCTGGAAGTTATTCTCCTGATTGAATATGAAATACCTTCACTCAAGCTGGCTGTGGAATTACTGCCTAAAACTTCACCGGAATAAGAGCATATCCTTTACTTAGAGAGGTTAGATGAAACTCGTCGCTTAGCTTCCTTGGTCATCGAAGCACAAAAGAAGTGAATCAAAGCTCATTTTGATCAATCAGTTTCCCCTCGTTCTTTCATTGAAGGATATCTCGTCCTCCTATATGACCAAGCTCATGATAAGCTGGGGACAGGTAAATTTCAACCTATGTGGCATGGGCCCTACATCGCTAAACGTGTGTTGCAAAATGGGGCCTATGAGCTAATTGAATACGAAGGCCATCCTCTGGAACAACCCAAAAATGGGTTGTATCTCAAAAAATGTTATGCATGAGTCATTTATGCATACTAGGTGTACATAGGTGTTTTTTTATTTTTGTACATGTTTTTGGGTTTGGTGTGCTTTGTGAGCATTTTCCTGCTTATTGGGTCTGGCTTATTGTGCAGATGTCTATTACTCCTTATGTTGGTTTCGCGGATGGTGCTTCCCGCAATACTAGGAATTTATATTCGGCAACTTGGGTAATTTATAATCCTGTTGGTGAGATGATAGACCTACAAGGTATTTGTCTAGGATGAACTACAAACAATGTCATTGAATATAGCACTGTCATTAAGCTATTAACCAAGACAATTAACCTCGGCATACGCGCACTGCTTGTAAATATAGATTCACAGCTTGTTGTTCTGCAACTCAATAATAATTATTCGGTTAGAAATCTGCACATTCTGAGATTGTATTTATGTATTCGTTTGTTGGAAAGACATTTTGATTTCATTAATTATCAACATATTCCTAGGTGAATGAACACATTAACTGACACAATGGCTAACATTGTATTAAATAGAAATTTTCATAATTTGTAAAAGCAACATCATATGTAAAAAGATCCATGTAATGAAATAGATGTATATATATATATATATATATATATATATCACATGTTTTTAACTATGTGCATCATAATGTCAAAAAATATGTGTATGTTTCTGTTACGTCCCGAGGCATCATGTCTTGCAAAATATACAGATAAAATAAACCTAGGTGTCTAATCAGCATGATGCTCGTGATAACATGTCATGGATCGTACTAGCCACCTCAGCAAGCAGTGGATTCTGCTGGGCACCCCTATAGTGTGTCTCTGATAGGCACGAGGAACATCATCAAGACATGCATAATCTATGATTCCTTGAGTGATCCCCTCCAGGTTGAGCACTATCTCATATTCCTCGCTGCCCTCACCTTGAGAGTCGAAATCGCGAGGGGTTCGCCTCGCTATCGGTGACATACCGACATGTCTCTCTGAGCCAACTTCTACATCACATGGATTTAATTTCAGGACATACATAAACAAAAAAATCATAATACTCATGAAATTTAAAAATTGAGTCTTACCCAAATCTTCATCCCAATCTTCTCCCTCCGGGAGTGGGAGGTTCGGGTCATCAGTGAAGTCCGTGCCAGAGTAGGGCCAATCCTCCACGAAAATCTATTGTCAATGGAGCCAATCAAAAAATTCCGGCCTCCAAGAAATCTGTTGGCTGCACCCTGCCCTTGGCATTAGTGCTGCCCATTGGGCCACCCGTGGTTGTCTCGCTGGTGGATTCGGAACTATGACCTCTTGTTGCTGAAAAATTGGTAATCGCTCCAAGAAGAATGATACCAGGATGGATCCATAAACAGATTGTTTCAGTTTGGTCTTCTTACATTTGGTTAATTGGTGCTTCATGTTTATAGTCACGGCCTCTACCCAGTTGTAGAGGGTCGGAGCCATGTAGTCCATAGCAAGAAGCAACTGTGTTTTTTTTGCTTCGTGCAGTTCTTGCGATTCCGCAACACGTGTGATGGTATGCAATACCACGCGTAGTGTCAAATTTGGGATAGTTTGTATATCAAATTTCCCACTACCAGATCCTTTCCGTGCTCCTCGACATACTTTGTCTACCACCATGGTCATGTTTGCCATGTAGGGCCGAGTGTTGGTTAGGAGTGGTGCTGCACCTCTCCGTGATAATACTGTAATGAAGTACACATTGGAAACATCAATCTCAAGTTCTTGATCCCATAGGATGAACTTCTCTTGATTTTCGTCCCATATAATGATAAGATATTGTAGCAATTCTGGTTGGGCTCGAAGACATGGTGTTAGGAAGAATTTTTTCAAACCACAGTTTCTGAGGGCTTCCATAACTCCCTCATTTTTCATGGCTAACTCATCTTCTTCACTATGTTCTCGTTCTTTCCATTCAATGACAATTTTGCTCTTTTCTCCCTACAAACACATACATATGAGTGGCATTAGTCAATAATCATCCTTAAATTTGTAAAAAATTGGGACATTTGGTATGTATTTTTACTTGAAATTGGTTTGCGCCATTGGTGCGACTGTTTCTAAAACAGTTGCGCCAAGGGCACGCCCCAGTATTAAAAAATGGGTGGTTGGCGCGACTTCGTGCCCGAAACCCGCGCCAACCACGCCACCCTAAATTTTACAATTTCTCCCCCGAAATTCAAAATTGACAAATGCAGGAAGAAAGGAATAGCTTAAAATCACAAAAGGGATCTCAACTCTTACCTAGAATTGACGGATTTGCGACTGATCTACTAGATTGGCCGCTATTGTCACCGCAAGATTGCACAGTAAAATGGGTAAATATTGCTCCATAAGAGGTAAAAAGTGAAAAGTAATTGTTTTTACTATTTTTGGAATTTTATAACTTTTTCACAACCCTAATTAGGTTTTAAGACATGTTTTCGATTATTTTACTGTTTTATTTTCGAAAAATGGGTTTTACACATGTCTCTTGTGTAGCAACAGGTTTTCACGCGACAATGATGAAGTAACAAGTTATATTTTATACTTTTTCGGACTCGGTAAAAACACGAAAAAGTCACTACTGGAGTCATCTTTCAGCTATTTTCTGAATCTCTAAAATTGAAAAGATTGTTGAGAAGCTTGTCATTTTGAACTCGTTAAATGGCTGCGAAACGATATCTACCCAGTATACGTTTACCCCTTTTTCGGGCTGGTATGGATTATTTATGAAAAAGGAATACCTTAGCCTATCGCGACTAAGAGGTTCTCTTAGACACAATTTTCTACCTTTTCGGATCTGTGAGACTACCTACCAAAAGGGACTGCTAGAGTTTTCTTTTCTGCCTTCTTTTCAAACTCTCTAAACATGAAAAGATGTTGAGTTCTCCCTTTGTCAGACTCGTTAAAACCTGATGACATTGAACTTCATCACTATGACATTATTCGAGTTCCTCCTTCCTAGGACTCGTAAAATGTACTAGGATGGATTTGTCCGAAGGACAAACTTATAGTGCAAGCATATGCTATCCCCTTCAATATTGTTTAAAAAAATAATTGAGGTACTCACCAGAAATGGTGGGGGAAAATGGAACCAGATTTTAGTTGTGTTGGCAGTATGTCGCTCTTGAACATGGCACTTGTCTGCATTTGTGTCAGGTTGGGGACATCTCATTTCGTCATTTTTGCCTCCATCGGTTTGGGTAATATTTTTGACCTCTCACTCGCTCTTTGCCATGTCATTATGACCTCAGATCCTTTGATGTCAAATACTGCCAAATCCAGTGTCGTGCTGCTGATATGTTTAAGAGAAGTTTTCCTCTGCAGTTTTTCAACCTCCCTCTGATTTTCTATTGGTCTTGATTCACAAACATCACATTCCTCTGTCTCGTGTCAATGATGTGGGAAACATTATGGACCTCCTTCGACCAGGTCACTTCCGGTCGACTTCAACTCATTATCCAGGAATTTGATCTAGAGACTCCCTTCTCGTACCTTGGAGCCTGCATGCCTTAATGGCAGGTTCTTCGCATTCTACGCAAGGTCCACATCATTGGCCTTCGATCGACTGACTTTGCGGGTGTTCGACGCCAGATCACTGTTCAAATTCCGTGGATTGTACCTTTTGTACCTATAGAGCCATTATCATTATTGGTGGTTCCTCTCGCATCTGTTAATAGCTTTCATCTTTGGCTAGTAATTAGACGATTTTCTTGCATGTTCGACTTCAGCTCATACATTCACATGCTAGAAATTTTACTTGTTTGGGTCGAGATGGAGCGCAAGACCCTGGATTTTGTTTGATAAAATCCAGGCTATGGGTTATTTATGGATTATCATGACTTATTTCATGACTCTTTGATTGGATGGATGCGACCATACCTGAGTCTATTTGTTGATCTTTACTACTGGATGGTTGTGTCCATACTTAGATCTCAGTTTTTATATACTATGGATGGCTGCGCCCATGCCACATGTTCATGTATCGGAAATATCAGTTGTATTTGTAATTGCAGGTTTTCCGACAGCGGTGTTTGGTTCAAACACGTTCTCATAAAGAATTTCCCCCCTCCCTCTCCCTCGGACATCATACTTTAGGGGGCATCTGTTACACAACATTTTGTCACTGTCCCTGCAATCCCCAACTTGCACATTGGAGGGTCGTTTCTGTGACCAATACGCAGTGTCATGCTTTGCAAATAACATCCTGGCATCCCTTTTGATGAAGGCAACATTCCTCTTGTTGACATTTCTGATCCGGATTTATGCAGGAACACAACAAAATAAACACATAACGATAAATACAGAGATGCAGCGGAAATAACACTTCATTTAATTAATATCAAAGAACTGAAATTTTCTTACAGACAGAATGGAAATAAAACTAGCTAGGGCACTGGTAGCTATCTCTGAAAAGAGATGTGGTGGCTACAGGCCTCTGAACTGCGTTACAATGAGGCTCGAGGGCCTATTTATTATTAAGAAACAATGGAGAACCCTAAACATCCCAAAAACCTAACCCTAGGAGATGAAGCGCCAAAACTATGGGCCCCGTTTGGGTAAATTGGTGTTTCAACTTCCCAGGGACATAACTTTGGCATACTATCTCCGTTTGACGCACATGATACATCATTAGAAAGATTTATCCGAGGAATACAGCTTTCGGGATGAATTTGATGATCAAATTCACTGGCGCTTTTGATACCCAAAAAACGTCGTTTAGGGCCTCAAAACGGCTCCGGAAGTTCAGGACCCGAAAAACTGCTAAAAATAGTAAGTTATGCCGAAACTGAAAAACTGAAAGAGACAATGGTGGGGGGCCAAGTGGAATAGGTGGGTGGTCACCAATATCCACCTGGATCATTCCTCCCCCCCTAGGAAGCAATGGTCCCCATTGCGTTAAGTTCCTCCATGAGATGAGGAAATTTCTGCTGAACTTGGTCCCTGGTGAACCACTTTCCTTGGTGCAGGAGTTGGCCAGCTTTGACAACCCGATACAGTTGGATCTGCTGTTGACGAGTGTTCTTGATTTGCATGTCCATGATACAATCTGTGGTGGCCTGTTCCATGCAGTCTGGGTTTAATTCTGTTGGTGTGAGTTGTTCTGCAATGTCCGAGGTGTCCAGTAGAGGTGGAAAGTAAGGACGAAGGCGATCCACATTGAAGACTGGGTGCAGACCAAGGAATGGTGGAATACTAAGCTCGAAGGCATTGTTACCTACAGCCTTGGTGATGGTGTACGGCCCGTATCGGAGCGGGCGAAGCTTGCGGTGAGGTCAAGTGAGGCGCTCCTTCTGCAAATGTAGCCATACTTTGTCGCCCACCTGGAAGTGGTGTGGCACCCGGTGTTGATCATGGCGCTGCTTGTACTTCGCATTGGCTCTGTCCAATATATCATGAACCTGTTGGCGAATGTGTTGAATGCGCTCGATGAAGCTACTTGCTTTGTCAACTTCAGACTGGACGTGCACTGAATCGGCCTGAGCAGCTGCAAATGGCATGGCTACGTCAATGGGACATAGTGGCTGGAATCCCAAGCCCACCTGAAAGGGGCTATGGCCAATTGAATTTTGAAGAGCCCGGTTATAACTATGTTGTACATAAAAGAGGCTCTCGTCCCATGTGCGTGGATGCTTTGAATTGTACATGCGCAGAATGTGTACAATCATTCTGTTGATGACCTCTGTCTGGCCATCTGTTTGGGGATGGAAAGTTGTAGACTTGGTGAGCTTTGTGTCCATCATTGACCAGAGGCTGGACCAAAATGTGCTGAGGAACCTGCTATCTCGATCTGATATGATAGACTGTGGGATCCCAAAGTGCACCCATACTCATTCAAAGAAGAGTTTAGCAGTAGCTTCTGCTGTGATATTCTTCTTACAGGCCGCCATAATGGCCATCTTCGAGAATCTGTCAACGACCACGAAAACACAGTCATTGCCATTCTTAGTAGAGGGCAGACCCGACATGTAATCCATGGAGATGGATTCCCACGGTCGACTAGGGGTAGGTAGTGGAGTATATAGGCCTTGCTTCTTGATGGTCGGTTTGGCAATGGCGCAAGCAGTGCAGGATCTGATGTGCTTCTCGACATCCTTTCGAAGGTTCGGCCAATAGAAATACTTCTGTAGTATTGCTACTGTTTTCTCGACCCCGAAATGCCCAGCGACTCGACTGTAGTGTGCTTCCCATATCATCTTGGCACGCTCGCTTGAA
>CM076580.1:1821509898-1821663331 GCA_034641835.2 Pinus albicaulis
TAATTTCCCCTTCCCATATTAATTTGATACTCTAAAACTATCAGTCAAAGAGGCTCAAGGCTTTTCCTTGAATTCTATTGGGACCAGACCCAAGGCTCAATGACTAACTAGTTGAAAATGTTAAGTTTCTATATCAATCCTGGAAATTTTCATCATTTACCCCTCCATGCATTCATCACCATTTTACTTCATAAGTAAGAAATCTTTTCTTGCTTAAATGTTACATGAATGTCCATTTAATTAACTTCCCCCATTTTACAAAGCATAAAACCCTCAAAAAACATGATATACTAAGTAAAAGTGAATGAATTATGAAAATGAAGCTTTATTCTAATTTTCACTTTCCTTAGTTTTATTTATGAAATTTTGAGTATTCATTGTCCCTTTTCATATTAACACTTAACCTATTTTATAAACTCCCTATCAGATATTCGAGTCCTATTAATATAACTTCTTTTTATTTAATATCCAAAAAAAACCCCCTTATTATATGCTTTTGTGTCAAAGATATTAATCACATGTTGAAATAACATCCCGAAATTACCCCTTTGACACAAAACTACCGATAAAAATATACGCCTCTCCCCTATGGTTTTTATACCCCTTCGCAGTCTAAAACTATATAATAAAGTTAAATAATACAAAAAGGCGCATTTTATTTACATTATGTGTATTTAAAATAACGCACAAAAAATACTTACATCTTTGTACCCTTCCCTGATTACCCTTAACCCAAGGTTAAAAAGCCTAAGCTTATTTTTGCCTTAAGCCTTTCCCCTTCATAATATGTGAAAACTCATGTTTCATATAAGTATCAAACCTTGGTTAAACCTTTATTAAACCTGCCCCATTCTATATATAAACTCATTTTATATATTTGAAACCCATTATCCATTCCATTTTCCCAGTTTTGGGTTCAACCTCAACCATCCGATCATCCCTATAAAAATAAAAAAATGATATTTAACCCAGGTCCCACCTTTCCTTACCCCGTAGCTTCCCAAGAAATCTCAACCGTTCGCATCGTGCGATCAAATCCGACGGTGCGTATTCAATATCGCATAACAAAAGTGATCAACCAAAGTTTGTAAAAAATAATGTGATAAAAATTGTTTCATAAAACCACCATTTGCTACGTGTCTCATTTCTATTAGATTGCATTCCAAAAGTGAAAAAACATTTACCGCCCAGGAGCAATGTGATAACCACTAATGGTTTCACCTTCAATGCAAAAACCACTCCCGCCATTTCAACTTGACCTATAATTAATCCTTCGCATATAAATAAAACTTAAGGTTTTAACCTTAGTTTTTTCATTGTTTGAATACTGTTGCACCTTCGCCCTCTGAGAAATCACTCACAGACACCATTGCAAAGTTGTTTTTGAACCATTTTGTCATTCTAAAATCATTTCCCTCTGAAATTCACTGTTGAATACTCTCAGCACCTTCTACCAAGCAAATGCAACCAGTTTGAAGACTAGTATAAACCTGGAAACCCTCTTCGATCGCAACCATACCTCTTCAAGGTATTTTTCAATAATTTGACCTGCAAATTCTTAAATTCAAAGAACAAAATTAAACCACTTTGAATAGATAAACCAAAATTACTCATCTGGAAATATTCAAACCTTGAAGAAACAGGGGGAACCCTGTCAAAATTTTCTCAGAATTTGCCACTACCGCCTAATTTAGTTGCAAAGAGTTTTTGACCATCCAAAAGCTATTTCTATAATTAAAATCCATTTGAATTACTAAAAAAGCCATTAAAATCCCTTTCTAGTCTTCTGCACATTGTAAGTCTACATTTTCATCCTAAAACCCCTGCCCAGATTCTGAATTCTTCCTAAAGCAGCTCAATTTGCCTTCTATTTCCCAAAAGAAACTAAGAAAACAACCTAATCTTGCTTAGTTTTATTTAAAATGACAAAAAATCATGTCACTCCTAGGATTGGAGGTCCCAAACCTCAGAAGCCTGCCCCTAGCAAGCTTCCAAACCCTAAACCTTCAAACACCAATAAACCTACTCCTGCCTTAACTGTTGATTCCACTGAAGTAGTTAGACCTTTGCAGCCACCTGTCACCTATGAAGAGAATATTACCTTAATTGATTTAGACTATAGAATTGCTAATGCTACCTTAGAGTTTGATCTACTTGAAGTACATAGCTGGTGTCATGAGAAATGTAAGAAGAAATTGGAAAATGATATACCTGTATGGGACTCCAACGTGCCTAAATATGTGGTTCCCATCACCCATCAAGCTCAAGATTTCATTAGGTTGTGTCAGTTACATTATATCCCTGACCAGAAATGCATGGTGAACAAAGATAATGAGGTCATATTTTACATAACTCCTGAAGCCATCAATGATATGCTCCAACTAAGCCACGATCCACAAGAAATATCATTGTCCATTAAAGATTTAACTCAAATGTATTTAGACTTGGATTTCCCTAGGAAGTTTATGATCCTTCAAAACTTCCTGCCTAATCATGTTAACCTTCCTAAGGTAAATCCACCTTATGACACTTTTTATTTCCCTGAGGGCTCTAGACAAGTCATTTCCATGCTATCATTTATTCTAGGCTATGCTAATGATGAGTTTATAGATGCCTCCATTCTAGGTTTCCTTTCTACCTTGTCTCTAGGACAACATCTAGAACTAGTTTTCAACTTTGCCAAATTCATTGTTGATAATATGCATTATCAGTTGATTAGATTACCTAATGAAGGAGTATTTAGATATTCATCCTATATGTTACATCTCTTCCTATTATTTCAGGCAGAAAATTTCCCAATTGCATTACAGAAGATGGAAGTGGAAGGTAAACCTCTTTCAATGATATTCTGGACTTCTCTACTTAGGAAAAACAACAATGAATACAGATACAAGGACTTCAATTATTTTTTTATTAAACCTACCATGAGTTTGTTGAACAAATCAAAGCCACCAAGAATTAATGAAGAAATCAAAAGAATTTTACAATTGTCTGAAAACTGTAATTTAGGAGACTGGTGTTTGTATGAAAATCACACAGAAATCAGAGTGTATGGTGCACTCCTGGCCTTACAAATTACCCAAGTTTCTAACCACCAGGATTTTTGCTTTGGAGTATTTAAGATAGATATTGAATGCAGACACAGTGAATTTCATAAACTCCAAAAATAAAGCACAGTTCAAGCTGAAAATTCAAATTGGCCGCTTCATAGTCAATAGCAGAGATGCTTTGAGAGACATAGTCAACAAATTATCACAATTTAAATTCCAAGAAAGCTTTTACTGGAATTATGACCCTCAAGGTGTTATAAGTAACCTTAGGATCAAGTGTAAGTTAACCCCATTCCTCCATGATTCAAAACCACAAATTGAGAAGTATGTTAATCAGATTGAATGGGTTGCAAACACATTGATTGATGATATTCAGGAGATGCAAATATATAACTTGCAGGAAAAATAGATGGATAGTACACAGGTGATTACAGTTTGCCAACAAGAAAAAGTGTCTAATAAAAGACCTAGAAAAGAATAAGGCTATTTAGCAGAAACAATTATAGAAAATAAATTTAATACAATTTGCAGCAAGAAGGCTAGAATGATTACTGAAGAAGAATAAAAGGCCATAGAGATAGATGACAATGAAGATCAAACAAACAACAATGATCAACAAACATATGATGAGGCCACAATAATTGTCAATGAAACACTTAGAGAAATTCAGAATGAGCAGGTACTATCACAAGGAAAAGGCAAAGAAATGGTTGAAACAAAGATAAATACAAAAGCTCCCTCCTCTTCTAGAGTAGCAGATCAGAGAAAAAAATGAGGAAATTAAGAATGAGGTCTATTCTAAACTCCTTAAAGAAAAACCAGGAGACAAAGACAGACTTGTGACAGATTTTGATTATTCAACAAATAAAATGATTATGTCTTTTCTCCAACCAATGGTTACAAGCCCAAATTCAACTGCAGATTACAGGAAAACAGAGTTTGAAGTAAATGCAGATACCATACATGAACTTTACCATATAGAGTTTCATAGAAGTGCTTCAGAAATGTTGTATTCAAAGGTAGTCAACAAAACCGTGAATGCTACCATGCTTCAAAAGACAGTATCTAATTTACAAATTCAAATGAAATTATATAAAGCATCTCTACATGCTAAGGATTTGAGGATCAAATCCTTAGAAGACTTGGTGATAGAAATTGGAGTGGATCCCTCCAATATTGAAGTTGTTAAAACTCTCATAAGGCAAAAGAATGAAGATATTGTTGCCTTGAGAAAGCAACTTAAACTTCCACAGAGTGAACACCCACAGGCTAAAGAAATTCTTCAGGAGAAAATTGAGAAAGATGAATTAATGCAACCAGTTTTAAAGATGACAGCTCAGATCAAAGAAATGGAGAATCAAACAGAAATTATAATGAAGGAAAATGAAACATTGAAAAAATCCCATGAAGTCTCCATTCCTACAGTCATTCCAACTATCAATACTGTTGTTCCTTCTACATTGGCATCACATTTGACTCCAAAAGGAGTATTGGCAACTACAATGTCAATTACATCTAAAGATATTTCTGCCACTTCATCATCTACATCACAAGTAAATCAAACAGGTGAAACAACTGACATAGTAAAGGCTATGGAAGACATGTCCCTAAAGAATAAAGAGATAATCAACTTGAAAGGAACCATCCGAAATCTTGAAACATCAAATAGAGATGCATTGATTATAGCCAAGGGACGTGAGTAGAGAGGCAAAAGACTTCAAGAGCAGGTGAAGATTCTATAACAATAGGTTAATCTTAGTGAACAGGTATCATATATCAAGAATTATCTATGGAACAACATTATTCAAGGCATACATCTACAGTGGCCTTCAATCCAAATCATTTATGAACATAAGGATTTACTCAAGGTAGCACAAATGGAAATTCAGAAGACAAAAGAAGAACTGGCTGACAAACCTTCTCAAGCTTTGAAACTGATTACATTTTTGAACAACAAAAACATAGAAGAACTTGAAGAGCTGAACATTCATGAGAAGACTGAGAGCATACTACAAATCAAGAAAGTCCTGAACAAAAGAAATGTGATGAACAATTTGGAGGAAAGATGAAAAGACATGAACTTGTCAATAACAAAGTTCACGGATAAATCCACTATATTAACACAAGAAGGCCTTCCAAACATTCATTTCTTCAATGAAAAACTAATGGTTCAGACAGAGTATGACAAAAAGATAAGAGCATATGCCAAAGAACAGGTAAATAAGCCTCTACCACAAGTTTCCCCTACTGGAAAAGTTATTTTGGAATATTTTGAGAACTTGTTTTTTCTACAAAATGAGATTAAACACATCTTCGTTGTCGAGCCCAACTTTTGTAAGTACACAGAGGCAGATGAGAGCTTCAGGAAATTGAATAACATGATAATTCCCAGTGCAGAACAATGGTAGGAATTCACTGATTTGATATAAAGGTTTTTGAGCAAAAGTAGAATATTACAGTTGCCTAAAGGGTAATATTTGCGGTTAAAGCGTATCAGGGTAATAATCAGAGTCAAAGAGTATCAGTCAAAACACTTTTTACTGCGGGTTATTCCTCATTTTATAGGAGTCAGGCAGTAAGAAAATAGTGTAAAGAGTATCAGAGATAAAGCATAGGATAAAGGATGTGAATTGGAAAGAGTGTCTTCCAAGTTATCTTCTAACAAGATATTGTTTCCAAGTATCAGCAAACAACTACAACAAAGCAATAAGTTAAGATAATTAGTCCTATTTTTATTGATAAGAGGACAGCTTTCCAGTTTGTTTTGCAGCTGTCCCTCTTTCTATGTAATAATCTTTATTTTTTCCTAGAGATATTCCTACATGTCTCTCAGATATTTTGTAATAATTTTTGTATAAATAATTCTCTTTCTGAAGTATTAAGTGTGGAATAAAAGTTGTTGAGATTATTATAGATATTTTTGCTGATGCTTTGGAGGCTTCATGTGTTGATTGTATAGCAGTAGATTGGACTACAGCTAACTGGACTTCATAACTCAGGATTCTTGCGATAAACTAATAAGTGATTTCTTTATGTCATTGTTTCCTTTTCTGAAGTTCCATTCAATTTCATATATGTGTTCAAATCTGAATGATTAATTAGGAGTATTATTTCAGGATAAGTGTAAAAAATTCCCTGTCTTAACTAAGTGATCATTTCAATGTTTTCTGCTGATTTCTGGACCTAGGAATTCTTAGTTGCTCCTGAGTCTCATTTGACCTCTACCTCCTTCTCCTTATTTCTGGATCAAAGAATCCTTCACTGCCCTTTATCCTGAAAGAAAGCCATCCCATCCAATCAAACTGTTCAAATCTCTCAGGGTTATCTACCTTGCCCTGAGTACATTAACATCCTTTTGGCCTTGCCTTTTAGTCTTTCTTGCTACATTTTGACTCCATAGCCCAATGGACTAGTAGATCCCTCTTAATTAGTCTCCAAGTAATCTTATTTCCCACCCAAAATTTTCAAACAAACCTATTGTCCAATCATACCTAGCCTAAAACTTACATCTAAAACAAATTTAAATCATAAGGAGAGATCCCTCTTCGGAATTCAGGAAGGCTAGATCCTAAAATATAAAAGAGGTTCTTGGTTACCCCTGGTTTTCTTTAACTATAAACCAAAATCCCACGACCTAAGAATTACTAGGGTGATAACATACTGGCAACCATACCGAGGAACTAACCACTCTCTAGTTTTAAGTTTAAACTTAGAGGAATATTTTTAAAACATATATTTTCTACTTTAAGGTTAATTTTAAAGGTTGTGGATATTTATACAATAATCATTCTGGCTCCAAATAAAGTCTATTATACTAGATCCAACCCTGATCCCAACCCTGCAGATATAGTAGACAATCCGGACCAGATAGGAAAAAAGAAAAAACAGATTGTTAATTTAGAAACTGAAGTACCCCTGAGAAAGGCTGATTCTTTACCCAAAGAATTAGTAAGCCTGTCAAATATTGAATTTGATTTCAAGTTTGAAAATTAATTATTTAGAAATAAATTTGAAACTGATTTAAAGGAAACTATTATAGATCCTGTTTTTACTTATTTTGTGAATGAGAAACAAAAAATTATTTCAGCCTCAATAAAATCAAACAAAACTAAAACTCAAAGTCGAGTAGAAAGGGTTAATGTTACATGAATTAAAGACATTGATGAAGCTATTAAATTAGCCAATTTTTTGTCTCAATTTAAACCTCCAGTTTCTAAATTATCCACCACCATAATTTTAGCAGCAGATTCTAATATGAATGTTGCCACTTCATTTACAGATTCCATTTTCAGTTCACCCATAGAGCCTGTTAGTCCTGAGTTGCCTTTGCAGCCTAGGATCATATATTCATCATATCCTCAATCCACCGCCAGTTCATCCATAGAATCATTCATCCCTGAGCTGCCTTTGCATCCTAAGGTAGTATTTCCATCATTTACTCAGTCCAGTACATCCACTACCACTGCACCCACTAGCTTCATAAGCACTTCATCTATATTTCCTAGCCATACAACTTATTTTTCATCCTCTTTTGTAAGCTTTTCAAGTACAGACTTCAACACATCTACTGTTATAACCAGAACTATCCCCACCACTACTACTGTACCTCCCAGTTTAGAAAAAATCCAAGCCATGGCAGCCAGATACGCTCCCCTGGTCTTACCTCAAAACCTCCATGACATTCCCCAAAATTACCAAAAGGATATCCCATTATTTGATAATTGTTCACAAATTACTGCACAACAACATATCACCAGAATGAATGATTTTTGGGAAATTTATGAGATAGATGAATCTGATGTCCGAATGAGGTTGTTTGCACAAAGCTTAACTGGAGAATTAAAAACATGGTATAGAAATTTAGGTGCTGGTAGTATAATAGACTTAGCTGCCTTTCATAGAGCTTTCCTAAATAAATGAGAAAAGAAAAAGAATCCCCTACAAATATTGTCTGAGTTTGATGCTGTTAAAAGAACTCCTATTGAATCTGTCTAAGACTTTTGCACTAGACACAACATTATTTACAATTCTATTCCTGCAGACCTTAAACCCACTCCGTATTCCATGCTGCTCAAATTCCTTAATTGTTTTGATGTAGACATGGCCTACCAACTTAGAGAAAGAGATGCAAAGACCCTAGAACAAATGCAACTGAATGTTGTTGGTGTAGAAATCAATATCCTTACCAAAAAAGCCAGACTTAGAAATGAGAGGAGGGTCACCATCAAAGAAGAGAATTCAAGCTTAGATGGTAAATTTGATTTTATTAACAAAACTTTAGAAAAATTAGTTGAGAGATTAGATCACATTGAGAGGAAACCGCAATGGGATAATCAATCCCAAATCAGAAATCCCAACTACATAAAAAACAACAATCCTGGGAAAGGTAAGGAACCCTCCCCAAATCAAAACATTAGGGCCCCATTCCAAGAGAACTTTGTTGAAAGTTCTCAGAACAATGTTGAGGATGAGGAAGACATCAACATAGTAATGGGGATAGATGAAAGTAATAAAATTTTCCTCACTCAGGAGGATCAGGAACTCTTTGAGCTACAATAGTTCAAAGTGGAATCTGGTGAATCCTTTGACTATAAGCAAGGTTATGACTTCGCAATCAATGAAATTCATAGCCAATATAACCTTAGGAGCAAGAAAACAAATGATCCTACTACAAAAACAATGCTCCAACTCAACAAAATCAAAACAAAAAGAATATAGAGGCTCCCAAAACGAAACTTTTACAGATTCTTCCCAAAGAAAATAAAAAAAAATTGAACCCACCCAGTCCTAAAAAGCAGCTTAGTCCTAATATTGTAGATATCACTGATGAGGTGGCTCAATCCTCCAAAGATTCCCAAAAGGCTAATACCACAAAGGCCACCAATTCAGCAACAGTTATTGATCCAAAAAAGAATCCAGATGACTCAAAATCATCAAATCCTAAATCTTCTGCTGAAAATTCCAAATTTTACAAAGCATCTACTCACACTCAAATTGTTCCTAAAAAATAATCAAAGATAGCAGAAATCATGAAACTCAAACAGAAGATAAAAGAAAATCTCAAGCTAAAGGTAAAACTGCTGAAACTAAAGAAAAATCATCCCAAACAACAGTTCCAAAAGAGGAATTAATTCAAGCTATCAAATCTCAGTCAACATTTAACATTCAATCTGAAATATCTAAATTGAAGGTAACTGTTCCCTTAGTTTATTTGGCTAAAAATGAATTGTATAGATCTATTATTACTGAAACATTGAATGTAAATGAAAATGAGGATACAATTAATATGAGTGATGATAGACCTAAATTAATCTTTGGTCCAAATGTAGATGGTAATAATTCAGATGGGTCAGTACCTCCATTTTACTTAAGTCTTACTATACATGATCAGATATTACACAATGCAATGCTAGATATTGGAGCTTCCCATAATATAATGCCCAAATCAATAATGGAAACCCTAAATCTAGACATAACACGGCCATATAAAGACCTGTTCTCATTTGATTCATCTAAAGTCCAATGCATAGGATTGATTAAAGACTTGTGTGTAAACTTGGTCCAATATCCTAGTAAAAGAATGATCATGGATGTTATGGTAGCTAATATCCCACCAAAGTATGGCATGCTTCTTTCTCACTCATGGGGAGAAAAGTTGCAGGGATCTCTACAACTTGACATGAGTTATGCCACTATCTCAGTATTTGGACAACCCAAAAAGCTTTACAGAGAAACCTTAATGAATTTTATGATCAGTAGTGCTGAAAGACCTACCAATTACCCTATCTATTCAACTCCTACTGATCTTTATTCCTTTATTCTCTGTAACTCTGATCATAATAATATCCAAACTAAACTCACTGATATAAAGCCTAAAATAATGGAAGATTACATTGGTCATGAAGCTTTATGGAATTTGGATTTTGATGGATCAGTGAATAAATTAGGAGCTGGAGCTGGTGTATGGATCACCAACATTGAAACTAGCCATTCCCAAGGCATGGCTTTAGATTTAATTTCAGTTGTACCAATAACATGGCTAAATATGAGGCTTTAATCTTAGTTCTTCAAATCATTATAAAATTGGGAGGTCAAAGAATATTGATCATGGGAGATTCGGAGTTAGTTATCAAACAAATAAACGCAGAATACTCTGTTCACAATCCCAGATTGGCCAGATACAGGGACACAGCAATAGATTTGGTTGAAGATTTGTTAGAATGCAAGTTTGCTATTATTCCTAGAAAACAGAATTTACAAGCCCATTATTTAGAAACCTTTGCCAGCACTTGCAAACTTCCATTTTCACCAATACAAAAATACATTGCTGAAGTCAAACATAGACCTATTGTTCCAAATAATGTAAAATACTGGCAAATTTTTTCAGAAGATCAACAAATTTATCAATTTTTGAACAATGAGGGAGAGTTTCAGAATTGTCAAATTGATAATGATTGTAATATAGATTCACCTTGTAACATAGATTCAAATTTTTGTCAAATAGATGATTTATATGTACATAATTTTGTTAGACCTACTATATTTACTCAGAGTGACATATATGACTTGGAAAAAGTAGATATAGAGGAAATGATGGAAGATGAACCATATCTGATAGATTTAAAACATAACATTTTACCTAGAGGTTTGACTCCCTTAGAATACTTGTTTGATTCCAATGATGTGCCCAAAAGGCCAAAAATGGAACCAGTCAAGTCTGATATAGAAGAGTGTAACATAGGAACAAATGAAAAACCAAAAATGATCAAACTATAAAAGTCCTTATCATCAGAAGAAAAGGTTAAATATATAGAACTTTTGAAAGAATACCAGAATGTTTTTGCATGGGGTTACGAAGATCTGAAAACTTACAACAAAGACATAATTCAACATAAGATTCCTTTGAAAGAAAATCAAAAACCTTTTCAACAAAAACTAAGAAGGATTAATCCAATTTTGTTACCTTTAATCGAGAAAGAGGTTAAAATAATGTTTTATGCACAAATAATTGTACCAGTCAAGTATTTAGATTGGGTTTTTAATTTAGTGCCCATCAGAAAGAAAATAGGAGAAATTCGACTGTGTATAGACTTTAGAAATCTCAATAAGGCTTCCTTGAAAGACAATTACCCCTTGCCTAAAATGGATCATATTTTGCAGAGGGTGGCAGTTTCTTCAAGAATTTCTTTACTAGATGGTTTCTTTGGTTATAATCAAATTCTAGTTCATAAATATGATCAAACTAAAACTTCATTTACCACTCCTTGGGGCACATTCATGTATGTGAAAATTCCTTTTGGATTGAAAAATGCAGGAGCCACTTTTCAGAGGGCCATGGATATTGCCTTTGCTAAGGAGATCCATGATTTTTTAGTTATCTATCTTGATGATATTATTGTCTTCTAAAAAACAAATGATGAACACTTGGATCACCTGAGACAAGTCTTTATCAAGTGTAGAAAATATGGTACATCCTTAAACCCTAAAAAGACTCTTTTCGGACTAGAAGAAGAAAAGTTGTTAAGACACATAATCTCCAAGGAAGGCATTAGAATAGACCCTGCAAGAATTGAAGCTATTTTGAACATTCAACCACGAAGAAACATAAAAGAACTTCAAGAATTCTTGGGTAAAATCAAATTTTTAAGAAGATTTATCTCTAACCTAGCTGAAATCATAAAAGAACTCAACAATATGCTTAAAAGGGACTCTGTGATAAAGTGGACTGTAAAAGAGAAACAATCTTTCGAATCCATAAAACAGGCCTTAACAAAAGCACCAATCCTCATCAGCCCAGATTATACAAAGGATTTCATAATCTTTTCCTTTGCATCTGAACATACCATAGCTGCAGTTCTTCTGCAGAAAAAAAACCAAGGTTTTGAACAGCCAATTGCATTTTTTAGTAAAGCCCTTAGAGATGCACCTCTGAAATACAATATAATGGAAAAGAAGGCTTTAGCCCTGATAAAATCCATAAAGGACTTCAAAGTTTACATACTCCATTCCCACATCATTGCATGTGTTCTCAATTCTGTAATTAAAGATATTTTGACACAAGATGGATCTGATAGTAGGAGAGGAAAGAGGATGGCCACTATCCTTGAATACGATCTAGAAATCAAACCAAAAAATCTCATTAAAGGACAGGGTTTAGCCAGATTGATGGCTAAATCTAATTGTAATGCTTTAGATATAAATTTCATTGCACAAATAGATGACCAGGAGGAGATGGCGACTCCATTGATCAGTGAGGCCTATCTAGACTCACCATGGTACTCTGATATTATCTTTGTACTCACACATTTACAAGCTCCTCCTGGGTTAACTAAAACCAAAGCAAGATTCATCAAACAAAAATCAATGAGGTTCTGTATACTAAATAATGCACTTTATTGGAAGGAAAGTAGTGGGATTTTACCGAATTGTTTATTAAAATCAGAGGCTAAAAAAATTCTTGAGGAATTTCATGCAGGTGACTGTGGAGGCCACCTATACTGGAAGAGTACAATAGACAAAATACTGAGAGCTGGTTTCTACTGGCCAACTTTATTTTTTGATGTCAAAAAATTTGTTACCTCCTGTCACAAATGCCAAATTTTTTAAAGGAAAAAGAAACTATTGCCCTTACCTCTTAAGCCTATATCTACTAAAAATCCATTTCAACAATGGGGGTTAGACTTCATTGGTGAAATCCACCCTCCATCCTCAGGCCAACATAAATGGATTTTAACTACTACAGATTACTTTACCAAGTGGATAGAAGCCATTCCTACTAGGCAAGCCACTGATTCAGTTATAATCTCATTTATAGAAAGTAATATTTTGTCAAGATTTGGATGCCCACATAAGATTATCACTGATAATGCAACTGCATTCAAATCCAAGAAAATTGTTTCTTTCTGTCATAAATACCATATTACCTTAGGTCATTCCACTGCATATTATCCCCAAGGTAATGGTTTAGCTGAATCATCAAACAAAAGCTTAATCAATATCATCAAAAGATTACTTCAAGAAAACAAAAAGACCTGGAACAAAAAGCTAGTCTATGCCTTATGGGCTAATAGACTTACCACAAAGAAGTCTATTGGAACTTCACCTTATCATATTGTTTATGGAATGGATGTAGTTTTCCCCTCTTCCTTGGGTGTTCCAGTCATGAATCATTCAAGAATCACAAGTAGAAACAAATGATATTCAACGAAGAATTAATGAAACTATAAATCTCCAACAAACAAGGGAATAAGTTTATGAAAGATCACAAGTTTTACAAGATAAAATTAAAAATATTTTTGACAAAAGGATTAAAGAAGATGATTTTTTCATAGGAGATCAAGTTTTGAAATGGGATTCACGGAGAGAGGATAAAGGCAAACATGGAAAGTTTCACTTTCTATGGCAAGGACCTTATGTGATATATGGTTACAGAGGTAACAATTCTTTTTTCATCAATAATTTGGATGGAACTGAACTACAAGAAGGACCAGTGAATGGTAGGATGCTGAAACACTACTATTCTTCTGATTCAGACATCAGTTAGTTTCATTTATTTTTATCATTGTAAATATTAATTGCAAGTGTGTAGATTGGATTGGAGATTTTATCTACAAAGTTGAAGTCCGAAGAGAAGGCCCTAAGCTTTGCAGTACAAAATGTCATAAGTATGAATTTTTGCAGAAATCAGAAGGCAATTACAGGATCACCAAGGTTAAATTTGAAGGCTACTGATCTTAGAGTTCTTGACATTCCATCAGGAAATGCCATCCCCAAGTGAAGCTGATGTTAGTGACCTATAAATATAGAATTCATAATTTTGACTTGACTGATGATAGTCTTGAAAATATGTACAAACTTTGCTTTCTGCAAGTTATTTTCCCATATTTTGTAAAAAAATCAAAAAATCAAAAATAAAAAAGAGGGTAAAAGTCCTAAAAGAAAAATCAAAGGACTTAGAAAAAATAATATACCCCAAAAGAAAAAAGATGAATAAAACATGAAAGTGTGCAAGTCTAAGTGCCACTAGTTTTACCTTTTGCATTTGATTATGGAAGAGTGTCAATAAATGCCATAATCTGTGATGAGTTGAACAATTTAATCTTGACTTATCATCTTTCAATTTCAAATGTTGTAGATAGAGAATAAAAATAAACAATTGTCATGCAGTCTAATCATGACAATTCAGTAGTTAGGTAGAGAATAAAAGAATCCAACAGTTTAATCTAGATTCTTGGATGAAATAAGTGTAGAATTAGATAGTTTACTGCTTTCAAAATAATAAAAGGCTGTAAGGTTGCTAGTTCAAATGCACCTGATTAAAATAGAAGGAAAAAATGTTAGAAGATATGACTGGGTAGGTAGAGGAAGGTGAGAAACATCATTGTAAATATCTTTCACCAGGCTATAATTAACTAATTTCCCCTTCCCATAGCAATTTTATATTCTAAAACTATCAGTCAAAGAGGCTCAAGGCATTTCCTTGACTTTTGTTGGGACCGGACCCAAGGCTCAATGACTGACTAGTTGAAAATGTTAAGTTTCTATATTAATCCCGTAAATTTTCATCATTTACCCCTCCATGCATTCATCACCATTTTACTTCATAAGTAAGAACTCTTTTCTTGCTTAAATGTTACATGAAGGTCCATTTAATTAACTTCCCCCATTTTACAAAGCATAAAACCCTCAAAAAACATGATATACTAAGTAAAAGTGAATGAATTATGAAAATGAAGCTTTATTCTAATTTTCACTTTCCTTAGTTTTATTTATGAAAATTTGAGTATTCATTGTCCCTTTTCATATTAACACTTAACCTATTTTATTAACTCCCTATCAGATATCCTAGTCCTATTAATCTAACTTCTTTTTATTTAATATCCAAAAAAAAACCCCTTATTATATGCTTTTGTGTCAAAGATATTAATCACATGTTGAAATAACATCCCGAAATTACCCCTTTGACACAAAACTACCTATAAAAATATACCCCTTTCCCCTATGGTTTTTAGACCCCTCCGCAGTCTAAAACTATATAATAAAGTTAAATAATACAAAAAGGCGCATTTTATTTACATTTTGTGTATTTAAAATAACGCACAAAAAATACTTACATCTTTGTACCCTTCCCTGATTACCCTTAACCCAAGGTTAAAAATCCTAAGCTTATTTTTTCCTTAAGCCTTTTCCCCTTCATAATATGTGAAACCTCATGTTTCACATAAGTATAAAACCTTGGTTAAACCTTTATTAAACCCACTCCATTCTATATATAAACTCATTTTATATATTTGAAACCCATTATCCATTCCATTTTCATAGCGTCAAGTTCAACCTCAACCGTCCGATCATCCCTATCAAAATCAATGGATGATATTTAACCCGGGTCCCACCTTTTCTTACCCCGCAGCTTCCCAAGAAATCTCGACCGTTCGCATCGTGCGATCAACTCCGACGGCGCGTATTCAATATCGCATAACAAAAGTGATCGGCCAAAGTTTGTAAAAAATAATGTGATAAAATCTGTTTCATAAAACCACCATCTGCTACATGTCTCATTTCTACTGGATCACATTCCAAAAGTGAAAACCCATTTACCACCCACGAGAAATGCGATAACCACTAATGGTTTCTCCTTTAATGCGAAAACCACTCCCGCCATTTCAACTTGACCTATAATTAATACTTCGCATATCGATAAAACCTAAGGTTTTAACCTTAGTTTTTTCATTGTTTGAAAACCTTTGCACCTTCGCCCTCTGATAAAACACTCAAAGACACCATTGCAAAGTTGTTTTCGAACTAGGTTTTCGTTCTAAAATCATTTCCCTTTGAAATTCACCGTCGAATACTCTCAGTGCCTTCTACCAAGAAAATGCGACCAGTTTGAAGATTGGTATAAACCTGGAAACCCTCTTCGACTGCAACCATACCTCTTCAAGGTATTTTTCAATAATCCGACCTGCAAATTCTTAAATTCAAAGAAAAAAATTAAACCACTTTTAATAGATAAACCAAAATTACTCATCTGAAAATATTCAAACCCTGAAGAACCAGGGGGAACCCTGTCAAAATTTTCTCATAATTCGCCACTACCACCTAATTTAGTTGTAAAGAGTTTTTTACCATCCAAAAGTTATTTTTGCGGTGAAAATCCATTTGAATTACTGAAAAAGCCATTAAAATCCATTTCCAGTCTTCTGCACATTGTAAGTCTGCATTTTCATCCTAAAACCACCGCCCAAATTCTGAATTCTTCCTAAAGAAGCTTAATTTGCCTTCTATTTCCCAAAAGAAACTAAGAAAACAGTCTAATCTTGCTCAGTTTTATTTAAAATGACAAAAAAAATAGGTCACTCCTAGGACTAGAGGTCCCAAACCTCAGAAGCATGCCTCCAGCAAGCTTCCAAATGTTAAACCTTCAAACATCAATAAACCTACTCCTACCTTAACTGTTGATTCCACTGAAGTAGTTAGACCTTTGCAGCCACCTGTCGCCTCTTAAGAGAATAGTCCCTTGATTGATTTAGACTATAGAATTTTTGTTTCTACCTTAGAGTTTGATCTACTTGAAGTACATAGTTGGTGTCATGAGAAATTTGAGAAGAAAGTGGGAAATGATATACCTGTGTGGGACTCCAACTTGCCTAAATACGTGGTTCCCATCACCCATCAAGCTCAATATTTCATTAGGTTGTGTCAGTTACATTATATCCCTGACCAGAAATGCATGGTGAACAAAGATAATGAGGTCATATTTTAGATAACTGTTGATTCCATCAATGATATGCTCCAACTGAGCCAAGATCCACGAGAAATATCATTGTCCATTGAAGATTTAACTCATATGTATTTAGACGTGGATTTCCCTATGAAGCTTATGATCCTTCAAAAATTCATGCCTAATCATGTTAACCTTCCTAAGGTAAATCCACCTTATGACACTTTTGATTTCCCTGAGGGCTTTAGACAAATCATTTCCATGCTATCATTTATTCTAGGCTATGCTAATGATGAGTTTATAGATGCCTCCATTCTAGGTTTCTTTTCTACCTTGTCTCTAGGACAACATCCAAAACTAGTTTTCAACTTTGTCAAATTCATTGTTGATAATATGCATTATCAGTTGATTAAATTACCTGATGAAGGAGTATTCATATATTCATCCTATCTGTTACATCTCTTCCTATACTTTCAGGCAGAAAATTTCCCAATTGCATTACAGAAGATGGATATGGAAGGTAAACCTCTTTCAGTGATATTCTGGACTTCTCTACTCAGGAAAAACAACAGTGAATACAGATACAAGGACTTCAATTATTTGTTTATTAAACCTACCATGAGTTTGTTGAAAAAAGCAGAGCCACCAAGAATTAATGAATAAATCAAAAGAATTTTACAGTTGTCTGAAAACTGTAAGGTAGGAGACTAGTTTTTGTATGAAAGTCAATCAAAAATCAGAGTGTATGGTGCACTCCTAGCTCCTTACAAATTACCCAAGTTTCTAACTACCAGGATTTTTGCTTTGGAGTATTTAAGACAGATATTGAATGCAGATGCAGTGAATTTCATAAACTCCAAAAATAAAGCATAGTTCAAGATGAAAAGTCAAATTGGCCCCTTCATAGTCAATAGCAGAGATGCTTTGAGAGACATAGTCAGAAAATTATCACAATTTAAATTCCAAGAAATCTTTTACTGGAATTATGACCCTCAAGGTGTTATAAGTAACCTTAGGATCAAGTGTAAGTTAACCCCATTCCTCCATGATTCAAAATTGTATGCTAATCAGATTGAATGGGTTGAAAACACATTGATTGATGATATTTAGGAGATGGAAACAGATAACATGCAGAAAAAATAGATGGATAGTACACAGGTGATTACAGTTGGCCAACAAGTAGAAGTGTCTAATAAAATACCTAGAAAAGAAGAAGGCTATTTAGCAGAAACCATTATAGAAAATAAATTTAAGACAATTTGTAGCAGGAAGGCCAGAATGATTACTGAAGAAGAAGAAAAGGCCATAAAGATAGATGACAATGAAGATCAAACAAACAACAATGATCAACAAACAGATGATGAGGCCACAATAATTGTCAATGAAACACTTACAAAAATTCAGAATGAGTAGGTACTATCACAGGGAAAAGGAAAAGAAATGGTTGAAACACAGATAAATACAGAAGCTCCCTCCTCTTCTAGAGCAGCAGAAGAAACTGATTCTGACATCCAGAAAAAGTTCAAGCAGATGAGAGAAAAAAATGAGGAAATTAATAATGAGGTCTATTCTAAACTCCTTAAAGAAAAACCAGGAGACAAAGACAGACTTGTGATAGCTTTTGATTATTCAACAAATAAAATGATTATGTATTTTCTCCAGCCAATGTTTACAAGCCCACAGTCAGATGTAGATTATAGGAAAACAGAGTTTGAAGTAAATGCAGATACCATACATGAACTTGACTAGATATATTTTCATAGAAGTGCTTTAGAAATGTTGTATTCAAGGTAGTCAATAAAACCATGAATGCTACCATGCTTCAAAAGACAGTATCTAATGAAGATATTGCTGCCTTGAGAAAGCAACTTAAACATCCACAGAGTGAAAACCCACAAGCTAAATAAATTCTTCAGGAGAAAACTAAGAAAGATGAATTAATGCAACTAGTTTTAAATATGACAGCTCAGATCAAGGAAATGGAGAATCAAACAGAAATTATAATGAAGGAAAATGAAACATTTAAAAAATCCCATGAAGTCTCCATTCCTACAGTCATTCCAACTGTCAGTACTGTTGTTCCTTCTACATTGGCAGAAAATTTAGCACCAAAAGGAGTATTGGCAACTGTAGTGTTAATTACATCTAAAGATATTTCTGCCACTTCATCATCTACATCACAAGTAAACCAAACAGGTGAAACATATGACATAGTAAAGGCTATGGAAGACATGTCCCTAAAGAATAAAGAGATAATCAACTTGACAGGCACCATCCGAAATCTTGAAACATCAAATATAGATGCATTGATTACAGCCAAGGGACATGAGCAGAGAGCCAACAGACTTCAAGAGCAGGTGAAGATTCTACAACAACAGGTTAATCTTAGAGAACATGTATCATATATCAAGAATTATCTATGAACAAAATTATTCAAGGCATACATCTATAGTGGCCTTTAATGCAAATCATTTATGAACAGA
Source organism: Pinus albicaulis (assembly GCA_034641835.2). Taxonomy (NCBI): domain Eukaryota; kingdom Viridiplantae; phylum Streptophyta; class Pinopsida; order Pinales; family Pinaceae; genus Pinus; species Pinus albicaulis. The sequence continues at coordinate 1,821,529,152 of CM076580.1, forward strand.
AGGATTTACTCAAGGAAACACAAATGGAAATTCAGAACATAAAAGAAGAACTGGTTGACAAACATTCTCAAGCTTTGAAACTGATTACATTTTTGAACAGCAAAAATAGAGAAGAACTTGAAGAGCTGAACATTCATGACAGGACTGAGAGCATACTACAAATCAAGAAAGTCCTGAACAAAATAAATGTGATGAACAATTTGGAGGAAAGATGCAAAGAAATGAACTTGTCAATAACAAAGTTCATGGCTAAATACGCTATATTAACACAAGCAGGCCTTCCATACATTCATTTCTTCAATGAAAAACTAAAGGTTCAGACAGAGTATGAAAAAAAGATAAGAGCATATGCCAAAGAACAGGTAAATAAGCCTCTGCCACATGGTTCCCCTACTGGCAAATTTCTTTTGGAATATTTTGAGAACTTGTTTTTCCTATAAAATGAGATTAAACACATCTTCATTGTGAAGCCAAAATTTTCTAAGTACACAAAGGCAGATGAGAGCTACAGGAAATTGAAGAACATGAGAATTCCTAGTGCAGAACAATGGCAGGAATTCACTGATTTGATATAAAGGTTTGTAAACAAAAGCAGAATATTACAGTTTATTAAAGGGTAATATTTGCAGTTAAAGCATATCAAGGTAATAATCAGAGTCAAAGAGTATCAGTCAAAACGCTTTTTACTGTTGGCTATTCCTCATTTTACAGCAGTCAGGCAGTAAGAAAACAACGTAAAGAGTATCAGAGATAAAGCACAGGATAAAGGATGTGAATTGGAAAGAGTGTCTTTCAAGTTATCTTCTAACAAGATATTGTTTCCAAGTATCAACAAGAAACTACAACAAAGTAATAAGTTAAGATAATTAGTCCTATTTTTTATTGATAAGAGGACAACTTGCCAGTTTGTTTTGCAGCTGTCCCTCTTTCTATGTAATAATATTTATTTTTTCCTAGAGATATTCCTACATGTCTCTCAGATATTTTGTAATAATTTTTGTATAAATAATTTTCTTTTTGAAGTATTAAGTGTGGAATAAAAGTTGCTAAGATTATTATAGATCTTTTTGCTGGTGCTTTGGAGGCTTCATGTGTTGATTGTATAGCAGCAGACTGGACTACAGCTAACTGGACTTCATAACTTAGGATTCTTGCAATAAACTAATGAGTAAAGTGATTTCTTTATGTCATTGTTTCCTTTTTTGAAGTTCCATTCAATTTCATATATGTGTTCAAATCTGAATGATTAATTAGGAGTATTATTTTAGGATAAGTGTAAAAAACTCCCTGTCTTAACTAAGTGATCATTTAAATGTTTTCTGCTGATTTCCGGACCTAGGAATTCTTAGTTGCTCCTAAGTCTCATTTTACCTCTACCTCCTTCTCCTTATTTCTAGATCAAAGCATCCTTCACTGCCCTTTATCCCGAAAGCAAGCCATCCCATCCAATCAAACTATTCAAATCTCTTAGGGTTATCTACCTTGCCCTGAGTACATTAACATCCTTTTGGCCTTGCCTTTCAGTCTTGCTTGCTACATTTTGACTCCATAGCCCAATGGACTAGTAAATCCCTCTTAATCTGTCTCCAAGTAATCTTATTTCCCACAAAAATTTTCAAACAAACCTATTGTCCAATCATACCTAGCTTAAAACTTACATCTAAAACAAATTTAAATCATAGGGAGAGATCCCTCTCTGGAATTTAGGAAAGCTAGATCCTGAAATCTAAAAGAGGTTCTTGGTTAACCCTGGTTTTCTTTAACTATAAACCAAAATCCCACGACCTAAGAATTACTAGGGTGATAACACTCCCCATGGGATAATATTTGTCCTTGATGGCATCTCAGAAATAATTCAAAGTTGGTGCGATGAGAATGGAGAAGGTCCCCCCTCGTCCTTTTTCCCACAGTAGGTTTCCCACTAGTCCTTAACATGGGGGACAAATTTGAGGAGTGCAAAAATAATATTCTCCCAGTCGGAAAGTCATGAACCGATAAATATCCTTCTAATAGATTCAACAATCTATCTACGACGTTTACATCTATTTGGTCCTCAAATATGGGAATGTCAAATTTTACTTGTACCTTAAAAGGAGTGTCGTCTGCTGGGCCTCTAAATTAGACATAAAATAAGGCCCATCTAACCATCCTTACGCGCATAAAATATATATTAAATCTATCATTCTACACTTAATAATGTTTTCTTATGTTCAATATGTTCTTAGGTCTCCTTATGTGCCTAATATTGTTATATTTGTAGAATATTGTGGGAATATTGGGCAGATTATGAAAATTTGGAGAAGGAGATAATTTAGGGAGTTGCTCCTTGCCATTGGAAGATCAAAATTGAAGAATAAATGAGCACAATATCAAGAAATTATTGAGAAATATTGGAGATATTCAAGGGGTTTGTCCACTCTCCTTAACTATCAAGGAAGCCAAACAAACTGAAGACGAAATGCACTCAATCTATGGTTTACTTGGAGTCAAAGTGGACTCAATCAATATTTTCTAGGGAGTTTTTGGTAGCTACCCTTGAGGATAAATAAAGCTGATTAAGAGCTAATTAGGGTCCATTCTGGTCCATTCGATTCCATTTGGAACTTTTGTTGGAAGCTATTAGGCTTTTGTTGTTTAAGACCCTCGGGATGTAATAAGACTGAATTTTTGTAATGAAATGAGTATTCAGATGAATTTTTATTGATCTAGTTCCAGAGAGATGGGCTCATGGGTTAGGGCCCAACACATATGCCTCAACTTCTCTGCTATTATCCTTCTTTCCTTTCTGTCATTTTGCTAGTTTTGTTTATGCCATTTAGTTAGTTCTGCTTCTGATAGTTTCATTGTTGTTTAGTTTTTTCTTTCAATGTATTGTTGAAGTTTTTCATTTTCTTATGAGAGTAATAGAATAGAGGAAAAATCCAAAAGTTGTGGATCGAGCCTTCCCCTCTCATCTCTGTCCATAGAGTATCAAGAGGGTAGACTTGCCCACGGGCCAAAAATTACTTTCTGTTCATTGTTTCTGAGATTAGGGAAGAGATTGCATTACCAGTCTAAGTCTTTATTTCATTGCATTATCATGCATTCATCTATTTTTCATGTATGGATCAGTAGGGTTGTTTGCAATAATAAGCACCAAAAGTTCCAGAGAAGTTAATTAAGTCGTTCTGCTTCATTTTCCAATTCCTCTCCATCTCTGTGTTACACTTCTGAACCTTGTTGTTGCGCCTCCATTTCCCTCCTTTTTCTCTTCTTATTAGCTTCCACACCCTTTTTATTCACAAAAACCATTAAAAGTTTGACCAACACCTTTCCTCCTCGAAATTCTCGCTATGACACCTTTTCCCTTTTTCCTTTAAAGACTTGCCGCAAATCGCAATTCACATTGTCTACGGGTTTCCCTTAATACTTTCTGCCTCTGAACCCCAATTTCGATATTACCATACTCCGCTGCCACACTCCCCATCACATTTTTAATTTCAAAATTTTAGCCATATCGCATTTCACACTTCGCTTTTTTTTCCTGATTGCACAGATGCTTCTCCGCCAACCTTGTGATATTGCGATATCGCATATCACATATCACACTTCCATCCCTCCATCAAAATTCTGCCATTGAAATTTTCAAAGTCTCCCACTCCAAAGAATTTTTGGGATATTAAAAGTTTTAATAAATTTTTAAACCCCTTTTTCACTCCCCTAAGCCTTGTTTCATGTGGTTAAGCCCTCCATTAACACCTTTACCCCTTTCTTCTCCAAACTATAAGCAACACCTCTTCAAATTTGAATTAGGTCATGAACAACTACATAGATAGGATCATGATAGATAGAGAAAGGTGTGTTTAGCCGATTGGCCAATTTAAGTATAATTTCAATTATTTTCCCTTTTTCCATTTCCTTTCTACAAGTTAAATTAGTTTCATTTGCGTCATTTCATTTCCGCAAATTAAATTAGTTTCCTTCCCGTAATTTCCTTTTTGCAAATTAAATTATTTTCATTTCCATCATTTCCTTTCTGAAAATTAAATTAGTTTCATTTCCATCATTTACTTTCTGCAATTTAAGTTAGTTTCATTTCTTTCATTTCCTTCCAACAGTTTACTTTCCAGTTCTGATCATAGTTTAAGAAATAGCACCCTTTCGTAAAGCTAAAGAGGATGACATGAGAAAAATGCATCTGCTGTGTATATAACACTGTCACCTCCAAGTTTGTATGAAACCCAGGTTGATAAAGTAAAGTAGGTAAGCCCCTGGGAGTTGCATCTCTCTTGGTGAAATACCATGGCTCACCAGCGCCTCCAGAGTGGTTGCTGGAAGTAGATGCACCGCCGGTGGGAAACCTCTAAAGGATCTAGGAAAAGTTATCCATCATTGCATTCCTCTGTTTCTCAAGGGCCTCCTCTAGCAATATTTTGATAGGATATCCTACTCCTTCATCTTTCTTTTCTTCCCCCATGGGAGGCTGTCAGGGTTTGCGAGGCCGATCTTGCAAATGTTCAACCAAATTGACCCCTAACTCCTTATAGCCCCACCTCGTTGGGGACATGAAAAGAAGGATCGAGAAAGAGCAGAACGCTCTGATACCACTGATCCATATTAATGTAGGAACACAATGAAATACATAAATACACATAAAATAAGATATGCAATAGAAATAAAACTTCATTTCTTTAATAAAAAATAACTGAAATATTCTTACAGACAGAATGGAAATAAACTAGCTAGGGTGCTGGTAGCTTATCTCTGAGAAGATATGGGGTAGCTATAGGCCTCTGAATTGTGTTACAATGAGGCTCAAGGGCCTAATTATTATTTAGAAACAATGGAAAACCCTAAACATCCAAAAACCTAACCCTAGGAGATGAAGAGACCAAAACTATGGGCACTGTTTGGGTAGATTCGTACATCAATCTTCTTGGGGAAGTAACTTTGGCGTATGATCTCCATTTGACACGTACAATATGTCGTTAGAAAGATCTATCCAAGGAATACAACTTTTGATGTGAGTAACAACAAAGGCACTTCCATGTTTCTCTCGATTTTTCCAAAAAATGTCATTTAGGGCCTCAAAACGGCTCTGGAAGTTCAGGACCTGAAAAACTGCTAACAATAGTAAATTGTGCTACAATTAAGGACACTACAAAATTGAAAGAAGAAATGGTGGGAACCCAAGTGGAATAGGTGGGTGGCCACCAATATCCACCTGGATCATCTCCATGCAAGGCTCTTGTACGTAACTCGGTTTTGGAGTGTGTATTTCTCATAGAAGCATGGAACTGCGAAGTTGAACATTTCAAAGGCTATTGTTGGCCAAAGTAATCATGTCTATCAGGCGCATTTCAAAATATCCAACTCCTGATTTTTCTTGTGAATTTTATATTTCTAATCTATTTATTCATCGTACCTCAAATCCTCTTTGAGCGCTAGTGGATGCACAAGTTATTTGGAAAATCAAATTCTTCTTCACTCATTGTATCTTGAATAGTTTCATTTGTTTGCTATACTGACATTCCTTTTCAATTCTTTTGATGATTACGATTCTAGTGCAGTGTGTAACCAGTTACAATAAAATGGCTTGTGACATTCAACACACGAGGAATATGATTCTATCATTCAAAGAATTTGCAAAGCTGTTCAAACTATTCTATCTTTGTTTTCTTCTAATCAAGAATCTCATGCCACAAATATTCCATCTAATCGTAATGTTAACTATCGTCTGTTTTATCATTTTCCCACTATTATATCTAATGAAAATTGGTTCGCATTGATTCATATTCATTGTTTATCTCATTATTCAGATACTTTTCAAGAAGTTGAGGCACTTCAACATTCACTGATGGTTATGTCAGGCCCTCACTATCTTGACAAGCATTTTGAATATGATCATATTCATTTTACCTTACAATATTCTCATCTTGATCCCACAATTTTAGTTGAAAATTAATCTTTTCGAAGATTTCAGGTCTCTCAACAGAGTTGTTTCGAATTTCATGATCCAATCGCTGAATGGTTGCAACATTCCTACCTGGAAAGCTCTGTCACAAATATCAAGTTTCGATATTTTCTCACGCTTGCTAAGGTGGGTAGTAAAAATGAAGATACATTCACAAGAATCCTCTGAGGTTTTTTTAATTATGGTTTTCATCGATAAGGTAAGAGTGTGAGTTGGCTAGAGGTAGTGGTTATTACATATATTTATGCTAACAGGAAAAACCTTAAGTTTTTTGCCCAATTTATTCAAGATATTATCTTTTCTATTGCACATTGTCTTATATATAATTTAATCACTTCTATCTTTGTGTATGTAGGTCAAGAGCCGCTACACTGGCTACATTGGAAATTTCATTACAATTTACTATCGACCTTCTAGCTAGTTAGGTTAAGATTATGTCTAAATACATATTATTCTTCCCTTCTACACTCATATTGTACTCACTCTTTGTACTTTTTCTTGTGTTTTCATACTCTTGTCTTGCATCTTATTTTTAGTTAGCCTCCATTTGGATTTTATTTTTCATTTTATTTTCTTGTTGTGTCTTCTCTTCTTTCATTTTGTTTAATAAGACTTCGAATGGAGGATGTTCCATTTGGTTTGAAAGACAATGTGGAAAAATAGAAGAGGGTTTTGTGACACTACAACATTTGGATAACCTTTAGTCCTTCCTATTCATCTTGCTTCGTACCTTTTTGTTAATGATGTTTTGATGGAAAATACAATCTTTGTGTAAGGAGATATTTGTGTGAAACCATGATACTTGCATCCATTTTAGGAGCCTCATTTCTATGCTCGGTTCATTATGTTTCGGTGTTTTCCATGCTAATCTAATCAAGTAGAGACAGGTAGGGGAAAATATAAACGAGAAAAACAATATTAGATGTTTTATATATGCTTCTCTAAAGGAACAACCTCTTATGCTCTCAATAATTTGGTATCCCTCTTATGCTCCATGAAATGAATAAGTGTTGATGCACAATCCTATATAAATAAATAAATAAAGGGTGAAAAATATAAAGGCTTCTTGCATAGCGAGGTGAAGCAAGAAACTCTGTCGCAGTACTGTCCAGGATCCCTGGTAACAGATCAATGTTTGTGTTCCTGAAGTGACTCCTCCAGGGTACTTTCCAAGCTTGCTGCAAACAGAACAACAACACAATTGAAAAACTATACTCTAAATATCTTAAGCTTGCGAGCAACATTACCATTCTCTTGATTTGAAACATTGCAATATAGTTGGATTTATGATTGTTTTCAATCGAGGAAGGATGAAGGGGACTATGTTTATACACGGGGTAAGTGGGGGAGCCAAGGTAATCTGAATGATGAATCAATACTTCCTAAGAAACTAGACCCTGCACGTAATATTTGACCAAGGCAAAGAAAATTCAGATCTACAAGTGTGTTGCCAAGTGTTGTCATTGCGACAAACACCCTCCAAAATTTGGTCTTCATTTGAATTTTTGAGCCTACTATGGATCTTGCAATTGTTTGTTCCATAGTCACTTTATGGTCAATCGATAAGTGTCGAAGTCACTTTCTTACATGTGTTCATTTCGTAGAATGTTCATGAGCGCATTATTTTTCGCAAGCTTAAACATGCATAACACAGTCCATCAAGTAAGTTTATATGCAATTTTTAACATATGTCGACTATTAGTGCGTGATTTCATTAACAATATCTCACTTTTGGTTGCGATTGTACTTCTATTTCAATGAGTTTTTAAAATTGTCACTTTTTCATGCCTTCATTTTCACGAGTGTCACTTTCATGTTTTTGACTGTCACTTTTGCTTGATTTCACCTTAGTTAGTGTAATATTCATGTTATCTTTGCTCTAGCATGTGTCACTTTCATCGTCGTTCAAATATCACAAGTGTCGCTCACACTTTTCTCTTCATATAGAAAATGTCGTATTTTGGCATGGGAAATGTCGCTTATCATGTAAAGTGGATTTTTGGCTTGTTTCAAAGGGTAACTTTGGTGTTACGATTCCTTCTAGTCATGTATACATGTTTCACACTCATTCCAAAATATTTATGCATTTTCCCACAAGTTTCGTCACTTTCATCATAAAATGTACCTTTTGTGTCACACTTGGAGAGGTATGTTGTATCACTGTCGCATTGAGGACATCATGTTGTTCTTGTTTTCTGAGTGATCAATGTTGTGTCACCGACTGTTTAAGTGTGTGATCATGATCTAGTTTTTTCTATGTTCACTTGAGATTCACTGATCCCACACTTAGCCTTATACGAAAAATTACCTTGCTAAGAAACTTGACCTCACTCAGCCCTCCTCAACTGCATATTGCACAGTCTAAACCATCAAGCACTAAACTTGCCTCTTGGAGCTATGCACTATGTAGTAACAATGCCATAACTTGACCCTTTAGCTCCAAAACTATGAAATTTTTTCCCCCAGTCAAACACAACTACGCATTGTGCAATGTGAAGCCTCAAGCTACCAACCTGACACCTTGAGTTGTGCAATCCATGAGACTATTCTACCTCCAGAATTTCACATTGGGAAATGTCAAGTATCAAGCCTCAAGCTTGATCCCTTGACACCCTCAATTTCACAGTCTCCCAACTTGTTCTCCTTCCAGAACTGCACATTAGGAAACCTCGAGCCTCAAGCCCGAACCTTGAGCTCTTGAACCCCTCAATTGCAAAATTCTTTGACCCTGGCCATCCTGAAATACACATTTTGGAATATCAAGCCTCAATCCTAGACCTTGGCCTATGGAATTATGCAATTCTTGTGTCAATTACTCAATCAATCACTCATTTCTATCCCTAACAAGTGATTTCATGAAACATGTTAGATTAGGAGTTTTTGGACTGATGTAGGCTTGTAATGAGTGGTTTTCATTTGCACGTACTCTATCTTATCATGAAAATATAATGATGGAGGTAAAGGAGAAGGAGGCCATGCTACTAAGAAATCTATGGAGATGAAGAGATAATATTATCATTAGGTGAGAAGACGAAGGAACACTAGAGTACAACAGAAGATCAAAAGCAAGAACACAATGAAGACTCCTTACTTTCAAGCCAGATGAAGGAGGAAGAAGAATTACATGCACCATATCTCAAGAAGAGACAAAGAAAACAACAAGAAGAATGACTTGAAATTGCCATGTCATCATGCAATCCATGTCATCGATGTCTTTTCATACCTTGTCAAAGTGTCATGCATCATTGGTCACATCATTTGTGGATTATGTAGTTTCAATGTATATGGAATTTAATGTATAATGGAATTCCAAGAGCCATGTATAGAGTGTGAAAAGTCACGAGTGAGTCGAAAGTTCATAGATAAATCAAACAATCATGAGGGTAGTTCAAGAGTCACAAGGGAGGTGAATGTTCACCCCATTTGTTATATATACACCCTCATAGCTCATGCAAAGGAATTTTCACCTTGGATCTTCCTATTGGGAAATATAGAGGAATATAGTTATCTTTGAGGAGCAAGTGAATTCTCTAATGCTCCACTATTGGGGCTAGTGGTTTCCACTGTATATTGTAAGAATATTCTTTGAATGTTTGCGATGTATGTTGTTTTCATGTGTACTAAGAAAACTGAACTATTTCGGTGGGTTTGGTACTTATCTTGTTTAAGGCATGTTGTATTTGTTTCAAAAATCGTTTCTTCAGTGTGAAATATTTTATATGTTGGTAAAAAATTCATTATTATGTACATTCTCATGTGTTTTCCTAGATTAGTACTATTACTTGTCTTCAGAAGGCTTACTTTTATTTCCCTTTCGGTAGAAGAACCTTGATATGTCTGAAATTGAGCATCCACAAGGCATATTCACTTTCTAATTCAAAATTACCTATGTATGACTCTCTCGCGCTCAATATTGAGGCCAAGGCATATCTATAAGAATATATGGTCATTGAGCCTTAGTTCCGGAAGGGCTCCCACACTAAATGGTGCGAAGTCTACTTGGGAATTTTCATTAGGGAGACTCCCTTGGTTGAAAAATTTCCAACACTGTGAACATATAGAAAACTTGTTGTCCAAAATTTTCACTTTTTCCATCATCTATTCAATACATACTAGTATTTAATGGTCTTAGTTTGAATGATTTGTAAGAATACTTCCCATGAGGGTTTTGATGTGCTAATATAGATTGATTGTTTGCATATATGAATTTTATCTAGCCCGAGTAGAATTACCAATATTTGGGATCCAATTGTTTGTGTCCCTATCGACTTGATGATTTGGGATGAATTTTTGGCTATGAAAAAGCTCCTCCTCAATATTATATATATTTTTGGGGAACTTATTTAAGTATCACCTCCATGAATTTAGAAACAAAACAATGAGACATAGCTTGAGCCCAGGTATGAGAGGTCAAGGGTTGATGAGGTTCAAGACAGACAGGAGGGGTGAATTTTCCTCTTCTTCCTCCTCTATTACCCGGGGAGACCTTTTGATGAGCCATGAAAAGAGGAAAATGAAAGAGAGATATTTGAAAACCAAAAATTATGGGAATGTGCCAGAAAATAGAACCTAGGGGAGAGAACCAAATAGACGTAAGGAGAAACCTACAATAATTACCAACCAAATATAGAAAAAGATTAGCATATTGAGTTCTCAAATCTGACAGACTGCATAGTAGATTGTCACAGAAAAACAAGGGAAAGCTAGAGCATAGTAGAAGATTAAGCTTGTTGCACCCACCAATAAACAAAATCACCAACACCCCCCTTTTTTATAATGTAAATCATATTGGACTTCAATTATTAAATATTATATTAATATAGTACTAAATATCATATCTAACATTTTAATGTATATAAGATCATACCTAACTAAACATTATAATTATGCCAATTTAATGTAAATTTTATCAGTTATGGACAGTATATATTTACTATAATTATCATATAAATTACATCAACTGTTTTAATTTATTCTAATACTTAGGGATTTATTTTTTCTTTTTTATTTTTCTTTTTTTTTCATGTGTTTCACTGTACTAGATATCAATACTATCTACATCCACAGAAAACCCACCCATGTCTAGGTGACCTAGTTGTCTTTCATGTAGAAATTACTCCCAAGGAGCGATCATGTCAATCGCGATAGGATTGGAGCCCATGTGAGGAGGATAGGAGACACTCCTCCCTATAACCCGATATAAAACCACTTGAATAATACTTAATGATATTATAATAGCTAATATATCAAATCCCATATACATTTATTTACATACCCAGAAGAAACAATTTAAAATAATACAATTAAAAATTAAGTTAAAATTTCCAAATATGTAGATTTATATTGATCTGTACTAAAATAATGTTTATAATTGCACCCATTTATACTAATCAATAATGTGTGTATAATGTTTCCAAGATAACCAAATTTAAATATTGAAGAGTCCTTCGAATTCAACAAATGAATGCCAATTATTCCAACAATATATCGAAAGTGTTGATATTTATTTTCCAACAATATTCACTATCATTTCTTGCTATCTATATATATATATATACACACATTAGTGTGTGTGTGGATAAAACATTAGTTATCACTAGGCTAAAACAATAGTTAATATTAGGCCAAGGTATACTTATATTCCTATAAGGATTAGTTATCCTACACATTGAAATGAAGCTTGTATATGAATTCATTAGTTTCTATTAGGAAATTCATTATATATATGATCAATGACGATTAATAAAAAAGGAAACAAGTTGAGTAAAATGAATCACATATTTTACCATAGTGTATTATAATTACAAAATATTGTATCACTATGATGATGATAATATTCCAATATTTTATTGTGTTGAGAGGAGGTTTCCAACCTACTGTGGAAGAGATGTTATAATGTCTTCTTACGTAAATAGATTCATCCAAATAAAAATAAAAATAAAATAAAATTCAAATGTTTGAAAATAAAACAAAAATAAAGTTAAAACTAAAAAATTGTAGCAAACTTATGTTTATAAACATTGTTACGGTAGTTCACGTAAAATTGATGTCATACATTCAACTTACCGTCGGCAGTATAACCCATGGTTTTTTCAATGGTATTCTTATGTAATATAGCCCCCCATCCCCCCGCTCTCTCTCTCTATATATATCTATATAGCTAGCCTATATCCATCTTAACTCTAGATCTATCAAGCATTGAGAGGAATTAAATCTCTCAGTCATTGATAGATTCATACTTGAGTTCATATTTGCACCTTGATGTATGCACTACTTCGGATAGCGATTGGTTTATTAATATATGCACTTGACCCTAACAACTCACATTGTTTTAGATTGTTTATTTAGCTAATCACTAATTACCATGAGGTAGGATTGAGCCATAACTAAGTTGGGTCACGACTTGTATGTAATGGTTTCTACACATAGGTCCAATACAATAATACTCAGTACAAGCTTCCAACCATACCAATACATGTAGGAATTTACACGGTAAGTTACTTAGTTCAAACACCAAAGGTCACCACTCACAAATAGATCAAAATTCAATACACCAGTATTTGACGTGGTTAAAACTCTCGAAGAGGGAAACAGTCCACGGCCTGAGCCAATGCGGCCACTTCAGGAAATTTATTAATATAAAAAAGAAAATTTACATAATTTTCTCTCATAAAAAGGTTTCCGGACAAATGACCCTCCACGATCTTTAAATAGAGATCATGGACCAATCGGGTGCTAACCCACGGATCAAGTGTTGGTAATACCAAGGTGAGAGTGAACCGTTAGATCACTACATATCGTGACCATTAGATTATAAGTTACAAATGTATTTAGTAAAAAAACACACTTTACTTAACTTTACACTAGAACAAGTTATACTTAAATATTTCCTATGTGTTGGAATATCCTAACACCCCCCCTTAAGAAAAACTTGGGACAGGATTGAAGGATTTAAAAAGGTGTCACAAAAGGATACTATTTCCTATGTGTTGAAATATCCTAACATCCCCCTTAAGAACAACTTGGGATAGGATTGAAGGATTTACAAAGGTGACACAGTAGGAGAAGGAAGGAGGCATTAGAGCCTATCCCCTCTTAATGATAACTTTCATGAACTCCAAGCATAGATCAAAGTTTGGTAAAATTCGCTTCTGTGAGAGCCTTTGTAAAGATATCAAAAACTTGATCATTGGTTAAACAATACTTCAATTCAAGAATATGGTCATGAATGAGCTTTTCGATGAAGTTTATATGAAGCTCAATGTGTTTCACATGCTGATGCTGAACTGGATCTTTGCATAGCTGAATGGCACTTTGATTATCACACCAAAGTGTAGTTGGATGTTGTTGATGAAGACCAAATTCAGACAGGATCTGACCAAGCCACATGGCTTCTTTTCTTGCTTCAACTACACCACGATACTCTGCTTCTGTCGAAGAAAGAGAGATGGCACTTTGCTTTTAACAGTACCATGTAATAGGTCTTTAACCAAGAGTGAATACATATCTTGCAGTAGACTTTCGATCATCAGTGTCATGAGCCCAATCAGAATCAATGAAACCAATAAACAATGGAGATGCTCTTGCACTATAACGAATCTTGAACTAAACTGTCCCTTGAATATATCGAAGTATTATTTTAGTTTCTTTCCAGTGACTTTCATGAGGTTGGTGCATAAACCAAGCAACAAGACCAACGACAAAGGAAAGGTCAGGACATGTATGGGTTAGATACATAAGTTTACCAACAAGTTGACGGTATAAGTAATCATCAACTTCAAGGGTAATACAAGTGACTGAAATCTTGACTCCAGACTGAAAGGGAGAAGAGTTTGGCTTACAGTCTTCCATGTGAAAGTGGTGTAGAAGATCACATACATACTTGGACTGAGAAAGGGTAATCCCTTCTTTGGATTGCACGACTTGAAGAGCAAGGAAATAATGCACATGTCCTAAGTCTGTCATTTCAAACTTCTTTTTGAGGCTAGACTTCACATGGTTTATATGGTTGGGATCACTACCAGTAAGGATAATATCATCAACATAAAGAAAAAGGATGATGAAGGACTTACCCACTTTCTTGGTGTAGACAGTGTTGTCAGAATGACACCTAGAAAAGCCATTATCTAAGATAAATCTATCCATTTTGGCATACCAAGCTCGAGGAGCTTGATTGAGACCATAGAGAGACTTCCTAAGGCGACAAACAAGGCTAGATTCATTTTGGATAAAGCTAGTGGATTGTTCCATGTATATTTCTTCATGTAAATCTCCATGTAAGAAAGCAGATTTAACATCCATCTGATGGACTTCCCATTTAAAGGAGGCAGCAAGGGAAAGAACACGACTGATAGAATTTTTTTTGGTAACAGGGGAGAAGGTTTCAGTATATTCAATGCCTTCAACTTGAGAAAAACCTTTAGCAGCAAGACGAACTTTATTTCTATCCACTTTTCCATCTGGTCCAAACTTTTTTTTGTAAACCCATTTGCATCTGACAAGTTTTCTTCCCTTCAAAAGAGGAATAAGATCCCAAGTATCATTTTCCAATAAGGAACGATATTCTTCATTCATAGCTTCATCCCAATTTGGATGACCTGAAGGTTCTTCAAAGGCATCTAGATCAGGATTTTTTGGAGCTTGAGCCAATAAGGAAGAGGCTCTTTCGAACTGAGAACGTGTACGACGTCAATCTGTAGAGTCACCTGCGAGAGAACCTGTTGCATCCCGAGTAGAGCGGACCCATCTTGGAAGTTGTGGAGCTGAAGGAATATATTCAAGAGGTAGAGGAGGATTTTCATCCTCGCAGTCATCATCTGAACTAGAAGGAATTCTATCAAAAATAGAAGAGATAGAGAGTGGTGGCACATATGCCAAATCAAGCTCGTAGGCCAAAGGTGGCACACCCGCCGAACTAAGCTCGCAGGGCGATATATTTTCATCAAATTTTACATCTCTTCTAATGACTATATTTTTGGATTTTGGTTTAAGAATTCTTTATCCTTTGACATCTTCAGAATATCCAACTGTTTCGGGAAATAACTCCCTAAAGGTTTTTGGGTCAGAAACCTTCACATATCAGGGGCATACCATCCAAGAAGGACTCACTTAACCTATATTTTATGCTGAAAACTAGATTTAATCAATTGCAGAACTTACCCAAAAGTCCTACGTTTGATGTAGATCACGCGGGGTTCAAACCCCTAGCAACTCCTAGTGCTTCGTAACCTGGAAATCAAGAAATAACGAACACGAAACACTAGTTGTACAACATATATTGTTCCTAAATGTCAGTATAATCCATATATAATATTATATAAGCAATACTGAATGTTTAACTAAAAATATTTACACATATATAGACACGTGAATATTCGGGAACAAGATAGTACTTCTTATTATAAATGGCATGTACAAGAATAGAAAGTGGAGAGATCACCTGAATCCTTCCACGGCCTTCGAGTAGACCGTCCTCTGGATCCATCTAGCCCTCACCTCGCTAGGATTCTTCCAAGATGTGTGCACGCGAGATGTCATATAAGATGATGATCATATTTAAGGAAACAAGGGTTTCCTGAATATACTTAAGAAGTGCAGGAGGCACGGGAACATCAGACTTGAAATGGGGATCCAACAGAGTATAATATCTATAATTTTATCTCTCCCTTAAGCCATACACATGAGGGGATTTTATACTCCTCAAAGTAGTTTCAGCAGTTGGAAATAGTTCGACCATGGGCTGGGGTGGTTGAATTACGGGTATAACCATCACCCTGCCACGAAAATAAGGAATTTATATATTTTTTAATGATTTAAATGGCATACGCGGAAAATTATGAATGGACTCGCGTATATACGTGGAAAAGTCTAGGCATAATCGCGTATGGGAATTTTAAAATTGTTTTTATGAATTTGTTCAAGTCTGGAAGCAAAGGGTGCCTAGGGCCAAAGAGACAATCATTATTCACATGAGGGTGAAAAATGATGCTATAACAGATGCCCCCTAATATATGAGGTCAGAATGGGTACATGATGGCCGAAATATATTACATGCATAGAAAGAACCTTGCGAAGACAAGAGAGAACATCACCAGATTTCAGCCTGTCAAAAAACCAATGAAAGAATTCAGAGAGTCAATGTCTAAGGTGGGCATCCCCATGCTTAGTGAAATAAAATCATGTCTATAGATCCAAAATGTATACAAGTATAACTGAATTGGAAAGCACATAATGAATCACCTGAACACTGCCCGGAATTACAAGTCGAAAATCAAGTGCAAGTATCACATATCGAATATTGATCAATGATGTTGTAGTAGATATCTGATCACTCAAGTAACTGAATCTCCAGGTACCAAATCATAAGAGGTGGAAAACATGGTACAATCACGCAACTCGGGGGCCAACATATAAGATGCTGCTATACTAAAACTGCAACATATAAGGGTGGACGGTGTCATTGGCAGAAGCTGGATGAAATGTCAACAATGAACCGAAGCATGCTGATGCAAACTCGAGGTCTTCACCGATCACTATGGCAAAATTCTACACAATGGGAATGAAGAGCTGAAGTCGACCACGTGAGAAATTTTTTGATTACTGGTCAATAATGTAAACCGCTAACAATCGTGAGACAACCCACCGATAATGATAATGAGTGTCAAGGTGCCCCAGTACAATCAAACAAGTATGAATGAATGATTTGAAGTCGAACACTTGTAAGAATCTATCAATCAGGAGGCAATAATGAATCCTCACTGTCGATAGCAAAGAGTCTGCCACTAATGACTGTAAACCCTAAGGTACTGACAAAAATACTCTAGAACTTATTCCCAGAGCAATGAGTCAGAGTCGATGGGAAAAGATCTGTTGGAAGGAAGGCATTGAGGCATCCCACATTAGTCCAACGCGAGTGTAACCCACAGGCCAAAATTTGGAAGGAATCGGACGAAGTAGAGTGAAGGAACCAACCCGAAGTATGTTTCTGACATGTACAAGATGAATCTAGCACATGGAAGAAACCCTCTCAACCAACCAATAATGAAAGCAGACAAAGAGGCGAGATATCCACCAATAGGGTCAAATGGAAATCAAGGTACTGCACGAATCCCAAGTGTGATAATGTATGTTGATGTCAAACACAAGGAAAACCACTCATTCAAAGTCCCAGAATGATGATCAAATGCTTAGCACAAGGTCACCTATCAATTATGTAAATAGGGCCAGGGTGCGGCTCTAGGTTTACTCTCAGAGCAATATGTCGTAGTCGATAAGAGACAAACCCGCCGGCAAGAAGTCAATGGAGACCTTCTCTAACTAGCACGAGCATAGGACCAAACATCTGTTGTGATAGTAAAAGATACTGACAAAAATGAGAAGGCCTGAATAATAATTCAAGAGACACCGCAGAATGGCTGACTTAGTGTTAACTTCCCTTGAACAAAACCACAACTCATGATGACCATGGCAACAAATAATGACATTGTATAAGTTTGTTATGCATGAGGCAAAAACAAACTCTCCATATGATTGGTAGAGATAACCAACCGAGGGAGAACTGACTCATGAAACAAGGCTATGGCATCTCCTAGGTCAAAAATAAAACCATCCCAAATGAGGAAAAGACATAGTGGTACGTGCTTTGTTCAAGGGCGACAAACTGATACTGTAACTGCCATCAAAATATGAAGTAACATCCCGTTCCCGCTCTTTTTAAACATATTCGATTTTTTATTTATTTTTCATATAAGAATCTCGAAAAATAATAAAATAATGCTATGGTACAATGGATAGAACGAGTATCAAGAAATAGATGCACTAGTTCCTGGGATAGGAACAATCCTATGCTCAATGCAAGTTGGCAGAAATTGGTAAGTGATACTCAAAGGAGTGTTCCATCCATGGGTAACAAGGGTGTCAATTTGGGATATCTAAGTGCTTTGCAATGGCTAACTTTATATAGATAATCAAGATCAAAAGATGGCTTAAACATCGAGTCCAAATGAAGCCAGCTAAAGGCCAAGATAAACAAGTAGTCAATATGCAACACAGTAATGCAACTAAAGAACACCAAGGAGCCTCTAGGGTAATAGCCAAAAAAATGATAATGAAGAAGAAGAAGAATGGAGCTTCAACATATAAGTCATGGCGGGACTAAAGAGGACTCCCGAGCCTACATAAAGTGCAGCATGGGCAACAAGTGCTAGCGAGGAACTAACTAGGAAGCCCATGTAAAGGAAGGCTCTACCACCAAGTCATGATTAAATAATCGGCGAGTGAAATGGGTTGAATACTCATGACATGATGGGATCGACCCTATGTCAAGGGATCAGAATGGAGGCTAGAATGTAGAAATGTAATGAAAAGTGGATTACCTAACCTATATGCGAGTGGAGATCATATATCTACCATGACAGGTCAGCGTTCATGATTTCGAAAATCGGAAAAAATCTCAAATTCAACACAAAGTTCTTGAAAATACACCCATCCCAACACTTCCAAGAAACCAGGTTATGCAGCTTAATACAGATGTGAAAACGAAGCATAATGAAATTTGGCAAAAAAATTTCAATTTCTGGGCATAAATACACATTTTACCTCACATTTGGTTCATTGTCACTTTGCTGAAGTGGAGAAAAGAGCTTTGGAGAAAAAAATATTCCCTCAAATCAGGAGCAAACAGCCGTCAAACATCGTCGGATTAGTCAGGTAAGCCTTAAATCCATCTTTGTGATTAATTTCATCCATTTATAGATTAAAAATTTTGATTTTTCACCATGGAAATGATTTGTGTTGATTTATCATTCTGCGCATATGCGGTTTCATGTGGATGAACCCACATATGATACACGACTATCCAAAAGGGAAGTCAGGTATGCACATACCGTGATTGCAAAAAATGAACCTAATGATGAAATTGATTATTTTTTGTAGGATGACTATCTCTTGGAGAGAACGTGAGCACAATGCCATTGATCAAGGGGTCATGGGAGACCAAAATTCGCTCAATATCCTTCGAAATTGCAATTTACTCAAATTCTTCAAAATGCGAAATATGAAAAGTAACGTCTGGTTACTTAAAATGCTAGTAAATTATTGGGAACTAGAGGAGGATTGTTTCATGATTGATCAAATACCTATACACATAGAGGTGGAATACATATATTTTATTACTAGACTCTCCTGAAGAGGAAATCCCGTAGATTTACATGGCAAGCCTATGGGAGGGCTTACAGTGGAAGACAATGTCCACGTCTATTGTGTAGAGGGGTATCAAAAAGTAGGGACTCAAATTGCGATCAAAGATTTATTAGAGTTTCATATGAAAATTCTCCTCTTTACCATTGGCAGGGTGGCAGGATCTGCTTCCTTGCACCAGGCATCGAGGACACAGATGAGTATAGTTGTGGAATGTTTAGTGCATCTCTTTGATTGGTGTACAACTCTTCTGACCAACATGAAAAAACAACTGACCTCCATCCGGAAAGCTAAAACGAAGCATTTCGGGTATGGAACCATCTTGATGACATTATTCTTTGAGAAGATTCTTGGGCTTCGACCCAAAGTGATCTCATCCATCAGCAGCCCTAGAGACCCAAGAATAGCCCGATGGGCTGATCTGATGAAGAGACTGGGGGGAAGTGAAGTTCCTCGAACGACATGGGATGATGAATTCTTCCAATGGTGGGAAGAACATATTATTGCAGTGGATGACTATCTCTATGCTGGGATGGATTTTCGCGGTGATCCAGACTTGGTCCTTCCACCTGGCGCAGCATGGGGTGTTATTAGTAAGACTGCAATATTTGATTTATTTTTTTGATTTTTTCAATATATGTGAAAAAAATAAAAACAAACATATTTTTGATTGGATTCCAAATGACTTACAAAATTATATGACCATGACACAGATATGGAACCAGTTCGTCCGGAAGGATATCCACGACACAAACGTCATAGAGGCGAAGCAGATGCTGAAGACCCTGGTAGAACTCTACACGCCGTTCAGAGAAACTTGGAGAGTTTGACTCACCAAGTGCCTATGTCTGCAGGAGAAGACTTACCAGAGGCTATCCAGAGATGGGTAGTCGGGGTACCGCGAGACTGGGTTCAGTTATTCCGCCGTGTGGCTACTGCAATTGTGTTCTATAGGAACACGAATGTTGGACAGGGATCATAGATTTTTTTGGATGATTGTATTATATTTTTGAGAGTGAACATGATTGGGCATAAGCCCTAATTTTGTAGGACAGATGGGTCCAAATTTTTGTATAGTTTTGTACATTCTGATGATATATACATATATACAACAGTTTATGATGCGATGAAACAAATATGTGAAAATGTATGATGATTTTGATGATTTGATTTAAAGTATTGAACGAATAATATGCCAGTCAATTGCTTGATTAGCTAATGAATCTGCCATGTGATTGTTAGCTCGAGGAATGTGAATAAACATTATAAATTGAAATTATCTTTGCAATAAATGTACCCTAAAAAATAATCGAAACAAGAAATGATTCCAAACCCGATATATATTGTTCAATTGTGACACCACCAATTGGGAGTCCAAGAATACTACCAACGAATCAACACCCGAGGATATTGCTTCTGAAAGTAGATAAATGACTACAGTGTATTCTGCTACGTTATTGGAAGCAACACCAATGCAAACCCCTCTTGAAACTAACAGTTCACCAGATGGATAACAAAGTACCCAAGCCGCGGAAGCTAAGTTCTGGGTGTGTCTACTAGCGCCATCGGCGAAACCATAATGACTCATGATATCCAATACAACCTGCCAAAGCAGATCAAAAATCATCACCATAACCTCATAGACCGAAAACTTAGATATGTAAAAACACAAAAACAAAAATATATACAAAAATAAATATGCTAGGCCAAGGCCTAGGCATAATACCTTTTCAAATAGAGCCCATTTCTGGGCTCTGCCAGCTCATTTCCCTCAAAATCGACCAAGTTATAAGCTCCTTTTTTAAGGACATTTTTAACGATGAAGGGGCCATACCACATAGACTTGAATTTATCTGCCCCTAGGGCATCCTTTTCCTCAACATAAACCAGAACAAGGTCGCCTTCGGAGAAAACCCTAGGTTTGACTACTTTATCGTACTGAACTTGGACCCGTTTCTTATGTGCTTCGTTCATCGTGGTGGCATTCTGACGCTGCTCATCAATATGTTCTAGATGAAGGAGGAATTATTCAAGACTCGAAGTGTTAGGAAGAAGTTCTACATCCAACTTAAGAGAAGGAATCTCACACTCAATGGGAAATATTGATTCCAACCCTTAAGCTAGTTGAAACGGAGTAAAACCAGTTGCAGTCTTGACTGACATCCGGTATGCCCAAAGCGCAGGATACAACATAATGTGCCAGTTAGATCTAGCTTTATCAATTATCTGTTGAAGAATGGTCTTCAAGGATTCGTTCACGACTTCCACTTGCCCATTGGCTTGAGGATAATAAGGAGATGAATGCTCTTGCCAGAAACCCAATTTGAGAGCTAACTTAGCCATCATGCTGTTCTGAAAATGACTGCCATGATCAATGACAATCTCTTTAGGAATACCAAAATGAGCAATAAGTTGATTGAAGAGAAAAAGAGCTGGTGTCTCACCGTCATTCCCAAAAGTAGGCATAGCCTCGACCCACTGTGTGAAGTAGTCTACTGCTACAATAATGTACTTGTGACCTTTAGACGAAGGCGGGTTACAAGTAGTATAATCAATACCCCACTTTGTGAATAGACCGACATTGACAACTGGGAAGAGCAGAGCTGGATGAGCGCACATATTTTGAGTATGCACTTGACATGGATGACACCGTTTGACCGACTCAATACAATCTTTGAAAATCGAAGGCCAAAAGTATCCAGCACGCAAGATATTTTGGGCTATAGCAAGCCCGGATAAATGACCACCACAAGCTCCACTGTGGCAATCATTCAACACAACTTCAGCTTCTTCGAGAGTTAATCAATGTCTTAGGATCGAATTGACCCCCCGACAGTATCAAGTATTACCAATGATCAAGTAATTTTTAGCCAGGTGACGTAACTTACGGTGTTATATTTCAAAAAATTTTAAGGAAACTCCATAGTCTGAAGATATACAATGAGATCCCCATACCAAGGATCCTATGAAGAGATGAGAAAAATATGCTCATCCGAAAAGGATTCAACATAAATTATATCCTCTCCACATGGCAACTCAGAAATTAATTCTGCGAAAACTAATGATTTCTTTGACTTGGCAGACATAAAATCAAGATCAAATTCCTACAAGATCACAATCCACTGATTGTATTTGCCCCCAATCACTCGCCTGCTGAGAACAAACTGAAATGGATTGACTGCTGCCAAAACATAAGTTTTTCGAAGAAGAATATAATGTTTGAGCCGCTGCACAGCATGGACAGCTGCTAAAGCGAGTTTTCTTATCGGAGAATACTGGAGTTTATATCCTACCAAACCTCGAATAAGGTAGTATATAACATGCTTAGCAAGAGCATCATCCTCCTGAACTAGAACCACACTGATAGTAGATTTCGCTGCTACGAGATACAAGAGGAAATCCCTATTGTAATCAGGTGGACTCAGGACAAGAGTAGAGGTCAATTATTTTTTCAAAGCATCGAATGAGCGTTGAGAAAAGTCATCCCACAAAAATGGAACTCTTTTCTTTAATAATATCATGAATCCTCTTGTGATCTCAGCATAATTTACGATAAATCTCCGTAGAAAATTAGATTTTCCTTGCAAACTTTGAAGTTGAAAAATGGATGACAGGGGAGGAAATTGAAGTATTGCCTCAACCTTGAAGGGATCTACCCTAATCCCTTGCGTAGACACAATAAACCCCAACAACCGATCGGATGTGACCGCAAAAATGCACTTGTTCAGATTCAACCATATTTTGTAAAAATGACACCGTTCAAATACTTGACGGAGGTGAGAAGGATGATCAATTCTCTTGCGAGAACGAGTAGCTAGATCATCCAATTACGCCTCAATAATATGTTTGATGTCATGGAAGGCATATAACATGGCCCGCTGAAATGTTGCTCCAACATTTTTAAGGCCGAAAGGAATTTTTTTGTAAGCAAAGGTACCCCAAGGACAAATAAAGGCATTCTTATGCTGATCCTCAAGACGGATAGTAATTTGATTATATCCAGAAAAACCATCCATGAAGGAGAAAATTGCATTTCCCACACATTCATCGATAATCTGATCTATGAATGGTGTGGGGTGATTATCTTTCGAACATGATTTATTAAGATTTATGAAATCAATGCAAACACGAATTGTTCCCTGTCTTTTTTCCACTGAAACCCATTCAATCAAAGGAACGGGTAAAATGAATCCTGCCTTGAGCAGCTTCTCTACCTTAGCTTTGATAGTTGCAGCCTTCCTAGGGTTGACCGGATGAAGCTTTTGCCTTACAGGCTTAGCATTCTCATAGATCTTAATCTCATGCTGGACAATAGATGGATCTATACCAGGCATTTCTTCATAAGACCAAGCGAACACATCCCTAAACTCTTTAAAGAGATCGGTGTAAATTTGAATATCTTTAGGGGAACATTCAGCTCCGATGAAAACATTATCGATAACATTGGGATTCCTGGAGATGTTCACCGGGATAGTCGCAGAAATCACAACCATGTTCCCTTCAGAAAATACCTGTGCTGGTGCTAAAGGGTTCATAACTGGGTGAACAGGACCAGAAGACTGAGGACTTGGAAAAATTGACTCAACTTCATTCAAGTCTGGTAGAAAGTAAGACCGATGATGCAAATCATCGCACGGTCTATCTACACCAGTCATAGCTTCCAAGATAGCCTCTTCAGATGGAAGAGTGGTATCTAGGAAATCCTGGGAAGAAGAAGAACTAAGTGTCCAAGCCGGAGCCACATCGTCATCTAATTCCTCTAGTGAAAGAGAAATGGGATTCTGTAGATTCAACAATGGAACTATAAGCAATCTTTGTTGCAGACATCAGAAATGCCATTCCACCCACTTGACCTTCTGCTAATGTGGAAGTAGGGGAAGGTAAGGTCCAAGGGTCTGAAAAATAATGAGTTCAGAAGAACTCTCTTCGAATAGGAGCATGAGAGGATGAAATTGCATTTATATGAATAGAAGGAGGTGGAATATCGAAAGTACCCATCAAAGAAGAATACATTCCAACCTCGAGATTCTCAACAGACGACTTGACATTATCCACCAAAGGGATACTTGAGTCAGTAGATTCATTCTGGTCTACAGGAGAACAATCCAGTTGGTCAACTATGACAATCCTCCCTTCGTGAGGGAAACAAACAATACGAAACAAGAAGGATGCAATAGCATCCATCTCATAAGTCCAGTTTCGCCCCAACAGAAGGTTGTAGTCCAATCTTGCAACATCTATCTCAACCTCGATATTTACAGTTTTTCCCCCAACACAGATGGGCAAAGCCAGGACAATACCATGCGGCCTATGAGAATGACCATCAAACGCAGTCAGAAGAGTGGTCGATGGAACAGCTGCAAGAGATCTGATTCCTTTCCAGCATGCGAGAGACATCACACACGTGGAAGCACCCTCATCAACGACCGTTCGAAATATAGTGAATCTTTGATATGAAGATCTAATATGGAAATCCATATGATGTGGGAGTCTCTTCTTAAAATTAGTCATATCAAACGTAATCATATGAGAGTTTTTTAGATCAACAACTCCAATAGTAGTAAGAAGAGCACTTCGCTGAGCTGGACAAAATTGGAGCACCTCAAGAGCAGACATAGCACAAGGACTCTGGGCCATATCTTCTACAACAAAGTAGTTCTAAGCAGCCTTGGAATTTGGATTAATTGTCGTTCGCTTTGTAGATGCTTTCAGCATCTAAGGTATGTGCTCAACAGTTGGCTTCGGAATGTGAAGTGGTTCAGTAGTATCATAAGTACTCTTAGATTTTTAAGACTCAGCTGCACCATAATCACGAGATCGTGTAGTGATATATGCGTGAGCACTCATCATATATATGTTTGATGGAGTTTCCCCTTCCTAGGTGCCGCTAGAGGAAAACCCAGTATTTTTATTCGTGCCAACAACTAATTGTTGCCCTTGGGGAAAATGGTTTGTTAACACAGCTTGGGAAGTAGAAGATCCTGTTGAGCTAACAAGAATTGTGCATCCTAAATTTTAGGACACAGGTGAGTAAGATGATCTCCAATACATAACTTGCATGGAAATTTCACTTTCCTTTTATCCTTCTGTCCTTCACCAACATGCTCATTGGATTTATTTGCATCGTCCTTCCCATATTTTCCCTTCTTTCTATTATTATTTCGTCCTTTCTTCTTCCCCTTGGATTTTTTATTTCCTTTGGGGTTTGAAGTCTGGACATCATTTATCGACAAAGCTTGAGAAGAGGTTGGCACTGAAGGTAAAACCTGACCTGAAGAAGGAGATTGTATGGACAACTGCTGCAACTATTTAAGCAGGTTAGCTGCACCAATATCGATCGAACCAATAAGTCCATCACCATGAGGACCAGGTTTAGTTTTGGACAAATCCAATTTGGAGTGAGGAGCATCAGGCAAGATTTTATTGAGGACTCCAGACTGAGAATAAATCAGTTTTAATTGCTGGACCCTGAAAATAGCCCGTTCTTCGGAAAATACCCCTGACAGGGATACATCCTTCAAAATATCTAGCTGCAATGATTTCAAAAACCATTCTAGAAGGAATTTGTTCAGAATGTAGGCTTTAATGAGCCGCTTCCTTCTCCGTCGTTGCTGAATATGATCAGAAATGTGGGTTGCCTTGTCCTGCTTAAAATTAGCCAAGAGTTTAGTCCCGGCATCATAACGAATAAGCAACTGAAAGTGATTTAAAAACATGGTAGCCAGATCTCTAAAAGTGGAAAAATTTCCCCCAAGTAACTCAATATACCACTTAGTTGCATTTCCCGTCAAGGTGCACTGAAATAATCTCAACCTACTCGAATCATCGATCAGGGAGTTTGATGAACACGAAATATGAAAAGTGGTGATGTAATCTGTCGGATCCTCTCCATTCCTTCCTTCAAATTTTGGAATGTCTGAAGGTAGTTTGGTAGGGACCAGAGGCCACCCTGGACTATACCAAATTGGATCATTAGTTAATTTCGACAAATCTGGCAAGTTTAACATTCCTAGAAATGGTAAACGAGGAGGAGCTTGAGAATTCCATCCTTGATAGGACCAATTTCCCGCATTCTGAAAATAATACCCTGGATTTGATGAGGCACCAAGTTGCCAGAAAAAGTTCGTAGAAAAATTTGGGCCATAGGAAAACCCTTGTGACCCAGAATTCGGAGAAGGACCCCCTTCCAACATAGAGTTACTATAAACCAGACCAGTTCCCTCCACTGAAGTAGTGAATGAAGAAGAAACCCCATGATAAGGGTTCCAAGCATTTGAAAAGGGAGAAAAATCCTAATAAGCACTAGATGAAGAGATAGGAACATTCCCTTGGTGACCAGTGAGAAACTGATTCCCTTCCCCTACTGTCGTAAAGATAGGGTTCCATCCTGTGAAGGTAGTATAACTTTGACCTCCAGACCATGGATTAAAATTCTGAGTCTAAGAAGTAAAAGGAAAAGATCCTAAG
Organism: Pinus albicaulis; assembly: GCA_034641835.2. Taxonomy (NCBI): domain Eukaryota; kingdom Viridiplantae; phylum Streptophyta; class Pinopsida; order Pinales; family Pinaceae; genus Pinus; species Pinus albicaulis. The sequence continues at coordinate 1,821,555,769 of CM076580.1, forward strand.
GAAGGATTCGAGTGAGGAATATGTCCACTTCTAGAGGGGAACCCTTGAAAAGAAGCCAATCCGCTAGCCATAGAGGAGATGGGTGCGGATGTAGTTGCAGCAGTAGAAAAGGAAAACGGAGGAATTCCATTAATGGACATTCCAAGACAAAAGGGACCAAATTGAGAAGCCTGTGCTTGGGTATTGTTAGGGTCCCGTGATTTGGCCGATTAGTGAGCCAAATGATGATGTAACATCAAACCAAGCTTTGGAGCCCAAGGACCTAGCCTTCCTGGACTCAGAGAGGGCTCTCTCTATTATATGTAAAAGATATCGATGTGTTTGCTTATGGTGTTCTGATATTAGGCTAGTTATGAAGTGAGTTTTTGATTTTTTTGGTTTTTTAAGTTCGTGAGGGATAAAACTGATCAAAGATATAAACTGGGTAACAAGATGTAGATAAATTGGGCTATGGGGTCAAAATGGTCAAGGAAACTATGAGATGATGATGTAAGGTTGCTGTAGGGCCGATTTGATTCACGGTAGAAGGGATCTTTGGGCAAAATGGAGTAAATGAACATCAAGTTGGTGAAAGACAAGGGATTTCAAGTGTAACTAGTTGATAGCAGACATAAACATGTTATAACAAGCCATTAATCATGTTAAATGTAACTATGAGCTAATTAATACATAGAAATCAAACATTCCAGCCATACATAGAAGTATAAGACCCTCTAACTTTGGGAAATGGCTATCAGACTTTGGGGAAAACACATAAGGAGGACTAAAAACTCATAGAACCATGCTGGAACGCCTAAACACAGTCTTTAAGTTATTGGGCACTTGGACAAACAAGCTTTCATAGTTTTAGGCAAAGGGCTAGATCGGGACTAGGCCTCCTTGGTTCAACAAGATGATAAGCTAATCAGTCAAAGAGGTAGTTTCATGGACAGAACTATGGAAAGCTTATAGGTAAGTAGGGCACACCATACATCCTACTCAATATGCATAGAACTTATAAATAAAACTAACAACAATATCCTTAAGTTACTAAAGAGCAGTTAAGAATTCTTTAGTACAACTAAGGAAGAAGAAAACACAAAGCTATGAAGATTCAGGAATTTTGAGGTGCCTCCATGGGCATATCTCAAACTTAATCTCTACTGATCTATAGCAACAAGAAGCATGTATCATGAATGAAAACTAGAAGACAACAACAAAGCAAGAAACACTATACCATTCTACCATGTCATGGAATCCATCACCAATCCTTCATCATTCATCAAAAGCATCCAAGAGGCAGTCCAAAAATCATAACTCAAATATGTTCTTCAAAGCTCATATGACCAATATATTGATTCTTCTCTCAAGTTCAGCCTCTGTTTTACAATGAAGCCTTGTGGAATAAATAGGCTTGAGGGAGGAAAACCTCATGGAGCAACTAGCTATCCCATTAGCCAAGTCAAAATATCTAAACTTGTCCTTGAGGCTTTGCAAAGCCCAAGGCACAAAATATCCCATAAAATATCTAAAACATTGCTAAAAACGGAAATTATATTGACTTTACATCATTTCCCAAGTGTAAAAATAGCTAAACGCACATTTGGGAAAAGCAGATTTTTGAGGTTCAAAAATTACAAAAATACTTCATATTTATATCTGAAAAAGGTCCCCTGACTTGCTGGAGGAAATTGGCAGCCTTCCTGATGTCAAAACGAGGCTCATGATAGATCGTTGGAAATCTCTCTGTGTCTACTTTCCAGCCCAACTGAAATCATCTCAATCTGATGCCTGGAAGCTCCCCAAAACTGTACTTGTGTGCAAAAAACTAGGAAATAGCAGACTGCTGATATGGCGGGCAGAATGTGCAAAAAGAGGGCATTTTTCGCCAATTTGAGGGGGTGAATGATCTCCAAATGCTCTAAAAATCGCTGGGGACCTGCTCATAGAATTATGGCATCCATTGGTATCATCCTTCTCCTTTGAAAAATCTTCAAACTGAAATGGCGAATTTATGAGTTTTTGACCAAAAACCCAAAAAATGCCAAAAAACAAAAAGTTGTCGAAATGGGCCCAAACTTGGCACATATGACCCTCAGGGGTCCATAGCAACATGATCCGAAGCTGAGGCAAAAATATCAAGGGCTGATATGCTTTTATCCTCTTTTCATGCCGGGCGCTTCCCCTTTGCCTTCTTCAATTTCTCTTGGGCTGACTTTAGTTTGCGCCTGGCAAACTGATTCAACTTTTGAAAGTGATTAGTCCTCTTCCTTTGTAGCTCTAAATCTCTATTCGCCCTTTCAAGCTTCATTTCCAAGTGCTTGTTAGCTCTTTCAAGCCATGCCTCTTTGTGTTCTTCAATTTCCTGCTCAAGGAGTGCAGTGAGAGGAAAAGCTTGGAGCTGGGCCTGTTCTTCTGCTTTCTGCTTTTCCAAGGCTCTTTTAAGCCCTATAGTCCTAGGCCTCTTCCGCCTAGGCTGGTCTTCCTCCTCCTCCTCATCAAACTCCCCAATGAGCTCTTCTATTCTCGCTTGCGCCCTAGCTGCCTCATTTTTATATTTGATCGCCCGTGCCTCATGAACAGCTGTGTGCACATTCATCTGTTTGTTTTCAATCTCCAAGAAGTGGTTGAAATTCCTTGCCCTTTGAAGATCCTCCTCTAATGCCTCAATTTGCCCTTCCTTATGGATTAGGAGATTTTCAAGAAGGCGGGCCTCATTATCACTGTCATCGCTTTGGATAGGGATGACAGCTAATTCACCTCCATGCTTTGTACTTTCTCCAACTTTGCTTTTACCTTTGAAAGCCAATCTTGCGCTTTTCCTCCTTGGCATGCTAGAAGGTGTCCTTTTGGGTGATTTCCTCTTGCTAGGAACAATCTTTATCACTGTTAGGGTGGCAGCTTTAGCCCCTCTTTTCCTTGCTGTGCTGAGCTTTGTTATTTTGAGAGGAGGAAGCACAACTGATTTACCTTTGACATCTTCCTGAACTTGCTGCTCTCCTTGAAGCTGTTGGATGTCTTCTTCCTACTGTTCACTTGGCTGCCCATGTTCGCCAATATTAGCTTGTTGTTCTTCATCAATGTCTTGTTCAATTTGTGGCTCAAGAGGTGTCTCAACTTCCTGCCCAACTTTCTGTTCTTCATCTTGCACCTGCCGTTTTTCATCAATTTGTAACTGCTGCTATTCATCTTGGACCTGCTATCCTTCACTTCCTATTTGATGTTGTTCCTCATCATCTAACTGCTGCTGCTCATCTTGGACCTGCTGTCCTTCACTTCCTATTTGCTGTTGTTCCTCATCATCTAACTGCTGCTGCTCATCTCTTTCCTCTTGTTGACTTGACTGTCCTGTAGACATCCTGAGCCTTCTAGGAGTAGGCCTACTAGACAAAGGTACCGGGCGATGGATAGGCTGAGTGGGAAAAACATGGGCAGGAGGAACAGTAGAAAAATCTGGATGGCTGATGAATAAATCCCATGAAACCTCTTTCTTCTCTAGCTGGTGTAGGAAGATAATCTTGATTAAAGAATGATGAAAAAGGGAAGGGATTTGCAGAGGTGGGGCCTTCTTCTGGACAGTAGATGCCATCTTCTCTATGCTCTTGAAAAAAAAGTAAGGGAGGTTTAGTTTCCTGCTTCTAGTAAAATGCATCAATAATCGAACATGGTAGGCATAAATTCGATTAAACCTCCCTTCACAAGTGAAATATTTCATTATGACTTTCATAAGAGGAGCATAGCTGTCAAGGAGATATGAAAAAGGGAAAATAGCAGTGAAAGCCTCTCTATGTTCAGGCTTGATGAAAAACTTGTAATCCTCTAAGTCAAGATGAGCCTGTTTGAACCATTTTTCGCCATGATACGGGATCTTGGTGGCCTTGGACACATACCTTGGAGAAATTTTGAAATCAAGACCCGCCACTTGGAAATGTTTTTCTTTGAATCTCAGGGCGCACAAGTGTGTTAATGGCGAAAAACTCTTGACTTCTTCTATCTTCTTGCAGAAATCTAGGCATCCCACTTCATGGAAGTTGAAAAGTACAGATGGATGAGCATTAATCTCTTCTATAGAGATGGGCTCATATCTTTTATGTGGACCACTCCTGCTGTCTTGACTTGGAGGCATTTTGACCTAAATATGCTTTGGAAGAGAAAAACTACCTCACTGTGTGTAAAATGCCCTGTTGGAGTCAAACTGTGTCACTTTACTGCTTTGACAGATAAACAATGTGATTTGGATGGTTTGGAACAAGCTTCTTTATAATACACGACCTCTGCTCTCTTAAAACTATCCTTCTTCCTTTGAATGTACCTCAGCCAGGCAGATTTCTTAATAGGATATCATATAGTAAAGAGGAGACAGACTGCTGGGTAATTTTCCTGTACACAGTGTTAAGAAATCACTTTTTCTTGTGAATTTGTTAGAGGACAATCAACACACCTGTATCTCTGTCTCCAAGGTAGAATTTCAATCATTAGCAACTTGCTCTTCTTGGAGTGCAAATAAAACAACAAACTTATGGATATGCAGTCAAACTTCAGTGTAGGTATGCAGTCACTATATTTCTGAACAAGGTAACAGAGTTTTTGGAAAATGCCTCAAAGGTTTCAACAAGGCCTGCAAGAGTCTTTACTTTGCAAAGTAGGCAAGACCTCCTACCAATGTAACACCTCTGGTTATGTTAAAGAAACCTTTACTTTAGATGGATAACAACTTCAATAAGCTTGAAAAACACAAGGCAGTTAACCAACAAACACAGTGAATACTGTCCTTTTGTGAGGAGCGTGAGCAACCTTCCCCTGTAGCTTCAACCTATAAATTTCTGCTTGATCAAGAACCCTTTCTCCTACTAAACTTCATTGTTCTCTATATATATGTCACTCCACCAAACAGGATCATACACATACAAATTTAACCTTCAGTGTGTGCATACATCCAAACTCACTGTTAGGGAACAATGGTGACAGTCATTGAAACAAGCTCTATAGTTTTAATAAGGGCTGTAGAAGCTTATTTCTTCCCCATAATCTAAGCTCCTGTTAAATATGTAAACCCTGTTTCTTTGTAGAAAAAGACTCTGTCCCATCTGAATACCAACTTGTGTTGAAATAAGCTTGAATGAACAAAAACAGTCAAGTTACAAAACTCAGGAGTAAACTGCCTTTTCTGTAGTTTATGGATTTAACCTCTGTCCTTTGATGCTGTGAAAGTATAGGATCCCTAATCCTTTGATTAATTAAAGTGAAATCATACTGCTCTTAGTTTCAAAACCAATTATCTCCTGTAGGTGCTTTTGAATGACACAGCCAGCATTTTATTACAGCTTTACACCTCGAAACCTCACACAGCAAACACTATTTCTTCAACTATGGTGACAAGGTTTTGAAAATTTTGAATACAGAGTTGTGAAAATTTGTAGCAGTTTAATAGTGAATAAGCTCTCCTTGGATCAAAACATCAACCCCCTCATATGCAGCTCACCAATATGTGCATATCAGTCAATTTGAATTTTTCCTTTAATTGTCTCAAAATAGGGTTCTGACCAAAACACCCCCACCTCGATAACACTGCTTTTTGCTAAAAAATGATTGTTTTTTAGGATAACTACTATGTTTTGAAACACACAGAAGGAGTGGCCTGTTTGGATAAGCCTTCTGTTGGTGAATATGAGCTATCCCAAACTCAGAAAAACTTTATTCCTTTTGAACGTAAACATTCAACTTTACTTGTTTCAAACCTTATTTTTGGCTCCAAATACCATCAAACAGTCACAAATTTTTAGGGGCAAAGTGTGTAAATACCTCAAGACACGAAGCACAACTCTTGTGGAGCGCTGGAGGTAGTTCTGGAGGTCTTTAGGCCTGCGCGGCACTCTTCAGGGAAAGAACGGCGTGCAGTTTACCAACGGGTGGCCCTGTCGGGTCGGGTGTCGGGCGCCGTGTACAGGCGCGTCGCGCGATTGTATAGGCGCGTCGCGCGATTGTACAGGCGCGTCGCGCGTACACTGGCTGCCTGTGTAAACTCTCTCCCAGGCGCGTCGCGCGAATCGGCAGGCACATCGCGCGGCGTTTAAACTGTGCAACTTCTGCAATTTGACCCGAAGCTTGCTTTGCTTGATGTCGAGGGTAACCAAAGGACTTTGCTTCGTTTTGACAATGAAAAATGCACTCTTCACCTCACTCTATTGACATAAAACAAAACTCTCCAACAGTCATATTCTTAAATGTAACATGAATTCTTGGTCGTGTTTTGCAGGGTAAACACAGTCTTTTGACCTTTTTCAACAATACTCCTTGGCGCAATTTCAACTCGGAATGACAAGCGATGCATGCATCAGAGATAAAGGCCAGAACTCTGTTTTACTTATGCACAGGTGTTTGAAGGGGGTTCTTGCTAGTTTTGTTCCTTGCGTGACAACTTTAACACTGAACTTCAAACTTGGAAAAAATAACTCAACAACCTTCATATAATCTCTGCCACTGTGTTTAATGATACTGGTGATATTTATGATGTAAAACAACCCCTCTTTTAAAACTGTCAAGAGAATACCTGAGTTCTGACTTGTTTCTAAAAGGACAGGGTTTGTTTTGTCAACCTGTTTTGACAGCCTCGGTCTTTAACAACTTCTTCAACTTTTTTCTCCAATGCAGGTGTCAAACTTGCTGGTCTTCTTGGACTTGATCTAAGAAAAGCTCACCCTTTCAACATACTTTCTTGTCTGTAGGTGTATCATTTATGATATATCTGTTCTTTGGAATAAAGAAAAACTGTGTTTGTTTTAAATCATCTAAACAAAGATAGTCCATGAAAATAACCTTTTTGCCTATTCATAAACTTGTATGTCCTTTGGGAACAAAACCTGAAATGCCTCCCATTATTTGTGATGTATATTCTGAAAGGAGAAACTCATGAAGCAAGAAGAACAGGGTTCTTTGAAACACAGTTATCAGTTCCTTTTAATAGTGCAGTGATCTTTCTTTGTAACAGAATCATCCATAATTTCAAACCTGTCTACTGCTTTGCCAGTTTAGGTGATATTTTAACAAGGAAAAACCATTCAAAATCTGTCAAAGAGCATTTGAAAGTTGTTTTGTTATTTGACAGGAGATGTTCTGTGCTCTTCCAACTTGTTTGATAATTTCTGCTTCCAGGTGATTTATAAGCTCCTTCTTTGATTGTAAGTGCCATATTTTTCTTGCATCTCTTCATACCATATTTCTCTGTTTACTTGAAAGGCGCTCCTTTAGACTTCTTGGCATGTGACATTGGGCTGTTGTTTGACTCTTTCCCTTAAGGAAACTGCCCCTTTTTGTATCAATGGCCTACATATCCAAACTGTCTCCTGCCCACTATGAGGTATAGTTTGACAGACATTTTCTTATGGGTAGGAAAACCAATACTTTTTGAGACATAAACACCATCTGTCACCTGTGTAAAGACTTTTGCTTTCTTTCTTTGTCTCCTTCCACTGCATCTTTTGATCAATCAGTCTTCAAAAACATTTCAATTCCTTGGCCATCTTCTCATGAACGAAGGAGGCCCTTTACTTGGCAAAGTATCTGAAGATTGTTTGATAAACCTGTTTGACAAAGATTTTCCTTAGATTTGATGGTAAGCAACAACTTGAAAAACATCAATACTGGCATCTCTGCTTGCAATCACTACTGTGCTTCAGAAAAAACCCTAGTCAAGGTGTTACTGTCTCACTGCACTGCTCTGAGGGTAACTGAAATGTCATCATTTTCTTTGGTCATCTTATGACAATTTTTTTTGAAAGATAGTCTCTGTGACTATGGAGGTCAGCGCCCTTTGAAAAACAAACAAATTTTCTTATGCCTGTGTGATGACATGATTTGTCAGCATCTTTTCAATTTGGTCTTGTGGGAAAGCAAGCTGCCTATGATTAGAATTGTTTTTACTCATGATATGCCTCCCTAAAGTTTAACAATTCACATGATTTGAAAACTTTCAAATGACTTGCTTTATCAAACCCAACTCTGTTTTCCTTTGAACTTGCATACTTCAGATTCTATCCCTGCTGTGATTATCACTTACACTCAGAAATCCTGGAGTCATTGTTTCATTGTTCAGTAAAAAGCAAACCAGGACTTTTGCAGTCCTTAAAGTCAATACTGGCCAGCGCCCTCTGCTTGTAGATGAAGGAGGTGCCCTAACCCTCTTCTTGTAAATGAAGGAGGTTCTAGGCCATGACAAATTACCAGTTTGCTGAGACAGTGGTGTTCTTCTCTTCCTGTGATTTTTCATGCTGGAAGGAAAATGCAAGGTCTTGATGAGTGACTCTCTGTTTGCAGATATATCTCAGGCTCATGTTACATTTAGAAGCAGTTGTTCTTCTAACTGTAGATTCAAGCATTTCCTCCTGAGATGAAGTTATATTTCCTGTTCTTTGCAGAATCCATAAAACACTGTGAAACACCTACTAATCAGCTTGAGACTGTGGTTCATGCAGTGCTGAGACCTAGGGATATAAGTGGTGCGACTTAGAGCTGTTTGTCAATTTGATTTGCAGAGTAGGAGGTTGGTCATGATTGGTTTGTAGCAGATGAAGGTTTTTTGGCCCTTTGATGGTTGCCAAGGGTGAAATGCCTTTAAGCGCCACTTCCTAACATAGGGGAGACCTCTGAAACAAACTTTGGACTTTTCATTTTGGAGCTGATGGACAGACTAGGAGGGCTGAAGCTAGAAAAAATAGTGATAATGGATTTTAACTTTTGACAAGGGCGGACTAAAAAGTAAAAGGGCGAAAAAAGTTTTATGAGGGTTTTCTAGATGACAGATTGACATATGGAATTCAGCTTCTAGAAAATTCAGTTATGGATATAGTCATCACTAACATGTAAAAATACTGATGGCTAACAGTGGCTCCATTTGGGGAGGGCAGCTCCTCGTCAGGAGGTGTCCAGAATTCAGATCTTTGGCTTATGAAGACCAGTGCCTTATCCATTGGCGCAAAATTTACCCTTCTTTTGATGTTATTTCTGAAAAATTGACAGCATGATTAACATCAATGATACTTCTACCTACCCCACTATCTTTCCTAACATTTTTTCTTCTCTTTGGCGCATTTGAACTAGCAGCCTTTTGACAATGCATATTTTTCTTTTTGCAAAATGAACCTATCTGTTTCTACTCTTATATCTGCCGGGAGTTCAGATTAAGCTGATGAACTCCTTCATTTCTCTACCTAAAACTAGATCGACTGTCAAGATTAAGCGGTTTGACAGGATTTCATTCTCTAATCTACAACATGAAATTCAAAAATGATCAAATCAGGATTAGGCAGTCTGATTTGTCATGCATTTGCGGCATAAAAGACAAGCTGCACACAAATGTTATTTGCAACAAAAGGAAACTAGAGAAGCGGGGTTAAGATGTACAATGTGTTTTTCATCCCTCGCTTCTCTCTTTGGTTCTGTTTTAGGCATGTGGAACCAGAATCTCTCCCTAATCTAAGCTCTGTGATAAGTCAATCTTACACAATGTTGACTATCTTGACACTCACTAACTTATCAACAAATAAATTTAAACATGCTCAGCTATGATTAGGCTAGATAGCTGAACAAGACATTGAAGCACTAGTAGCGGCATTTAGACTTGCTCGCTTTCTGAAAAACTATTTTTTGGAACATGGGGCCTTTGTCCTATCTTCACTTGCCCTCTTTTCTGTTTTTACTGTTTTTGACTTTCCTATCTTTTACTGTTTTTGACTTTTCTATTTTTTCAATATTTCAAACAATGGTATGTACAATGACTGAAAGTGTTCCAAACTCAAAAATCTTGGAAATGATGGAATTTAAGCATCTTATCCTCGTAAGGATCTCCTCTCACCCTTGGCCCACTTAACTCTTGAAAAGAAAAATTTGGGAAATTCTCTCTCTCTAACATGACATAGGGATTCATGCAAGAATCTCTGAACAGCCCGGTATCTTCCCTTTGTACCTCTCTGAATATCTGATTTCCACTCCTTTCCTTATTGTATGCTTTCCTCAAGTAATGCATGTATTCTTGGTCATTCTTAAAATAGATAATGACATCATCAAGGTATGCAAAAATGCAGAAATTTAAAACTGGGAACATGGCCCTCATGAACAGATTTCTGATATTAGGTGGTTTTGCAATTTTGAACTTGGAATCTGATCTACCTCCCGCAAACTTGAAAAAATCTTTAAGCTGTCTACTTTGCAAGGGAATCTTATGATCATGACCTGAAACATCATCTTGCGAAAATACATGATTAAAAGCACTTTTATTTGGTAAATCATGGTCTTGGGTAGAAAAAACATATTTTCTGTTATAGGGATATGCAGTATTACTTCTAAAATCAAAGCAGACTCTATGGCCATCTGTTTTATCCCTGATTATTTCAGTTTGTTTCAGATTGTTGTGTTTTCTCTTGTCAAAGTTGTTCTTTGAGGGGAAGGTATTGACACAGTAGTTTCCCTTTCTTTTTCTGTAGAAATTGGTATTCTGCATGAGATTTCTGATTTTAGCATTTCTAAGTTCTTCATGAAAAGACAGAATATGAGCCAATTTCAGTAGTTCAGGTATGCTGGGATTGCAACTGTCATCCTTGCTCATAAGAAGTTTATCTGGCATTTTCTCAATATTTTGAGCTGCTGAGGTTATAGTTAAAGCTTTTTTTGCAGTAGGAGGGTCACATGATGGTAAATCTTTGAGGTATGGTAGAAACATTAAACTCCCGTGCTCTCGGGTTCCAAACAGGTTTATGATGTGTAGGTCTTCTAAAGCCTTTACACGGAAAAAATTTCCACAAGTTACTGTTGGTGTTTGACTAAAGCTAGAGCAATTTGCTTGATAGTACATAAGGGTTTGCGCTTCTTGCTCTAATCCTACTTCGGAAAGGGAAAACTTACTTTCCTCAAGACACAGCTGTTCATGATCATGGTAGTTTTGAGTGTCTAGTTCATCATAAGGCACCAGGGACAGCTGATGTGGTGGATCTAAGTCGACATCAATTTCCTCTGACTCTTCCTCCATGTTTTCATCAATATGCATAATGAAAGAGTTCAGGTCGGAACGCAAGGAACACATTGGAATGTTGTCTAGCCTATCTTGACTGCTAATCATATATTTCATGTGTGATTCGCGGTAGAGTATTTTGGTCTGGCCAAACACAGGAATGGTGGCATATGACATGTCCAGTTGGATATTCCCTTGGAGTTTGGCTCCCCAAGATCTGGATAGAAGCATCCCGTACTTGGGAGGAATGTCTGCCACTACTATATCCATGATTAGATGTTTCGCGGGTATTTGGGCCAGACTAAAACAAAGGTCTTTGATCAAACCCAGGCATTGGACTCTACTTGAATCAAATGAATACAAGTCTTTGTATGGTCTTGTGATTTCCAAGCCTAATCTTTCCATTACTACCTTTGGCATAAGATTATGCGAGGCGTCGGAGTCTAGTATTGGCATTGTGGAGGATTTGGTCGTGGATGTTTAGGCTAATGTAAAATGGAAGAGTATTTCCTTCTTGGAATTTTCCCTCTATCTTTGGACCAAACAAAACTTCAGGAGTGTCATCAGCCAGATTAACAGTGTTTGCATCATTTTCTAGATTTAAGACTTTTAGTACTTGGGATTTATAAGAGTTTTGGGCAATGAGTTCAGTAAGAGGCATGGTGATCTTGATCTTGGCGATTTCGCCTTCAAAGCTAAAAGGCAACTGAAGTTTAGATGTGTTTGTTTCAGCTTTTTCAGCCACGACCCTCTCTATGTTCTGAGTTTGTTGACCTTGTTTCGGGATTTTGTTGGCCATAGTTGCTTCGGTGACCTTAGTAGAAGTACTAGGAGTATCTGAGAGAGGCCTAGCTTGGGTAACTTTAGCTTTGTTTTGGTCAGTTTTTTCAACCTTAATTTTGTCAATGCTTGATGCTTTCTTGAGGATGGTATCAGGGGCTTTAGCAGTATCTGAGTTACCTTTCTTGGAACTATCTTGGTTTCTTTTGCTTCTAAGGTCATACTGCCTGTGGGCTTCCATAATGGCATTCTAAAAATCTATGGCAGGGTCATCGAGATCTTCATAGTTGGTCTCATCCTGATTAGGAGAAAAGAACGCTTGTTCTTCTTCTGTGAGGTACACCTCACTCTCATTATCAGATCCTATGAGGTTTAAATGATGTTCATCAAGAGGTTCTGAATCCATGTCATCTTCTTCCACATAGTTTTCATTGAATGGTGGCCTAATATGTTGGTCATTTTCCCTTGGTCTGTTTTGAGGTTGTTCCCTCCTAAAGTTTTGGTTTCGGTTTCTGTTTGGAGGGTTTGGCTGGTTGTCCCTAATAGGAGCCTTTTCATTTATCTTTTCCCACATTTTTTCCATGGATTTGACTAAGTCATCTATTCTGGGATCTAGGGAAGGTGATGAAGTGGAGACCTCATCTTTATATGTGACCTTTCTTTCTGATCTAGTCCCAGCTCTTTTTTCAGCTAAGTTGGCATCTGATTTTATGGCTATTTGTTGCATTTCCTCTAAGGTAGGGGGATCCTTGTCTCTCAGATGATATGTCATGTCCCGATCGAAACCCTCTGGGAATTTTTCCAAGGCTAGACCAAGTGGGGGTTTGAAATGAGGTGGGAGGGAGTTATATACACTGTTGAACCTAGTACAGTAAGCTTGGACACTTTCCCCATTTTCCCGTTTTAGATTGTTATATTCTGACAGGATTTGAATGGGGTTTCTTTGGATTTCCCACCTATTTCTGAAGACTTGATGTAGTTCTAGGATATAATGGATATTGTTTGGAGTTAAGCTTTTGAACCATGCTTTGGGTTCACCACCAAGACTTTGTGTGAATATTCTCATTCTGATAGTCTCGTCTTGTACCTCTAGGTATTCATAAGCATCAGTCATCCTACTTATATGCTGTTGAGGTGTAGTGGTGTCTTCTCTAGTAAAGTGTGGGATTTTGTCTTGATATTTTTTTGGGAGAGGAGCTAAAGGCGGCGGCAACACCAAAGGTGCGTACCAGGCTGCCATGACTGGAGCTAATGGATGATGTACAAGATGAGGATTAGTAGGCTGAAATGAAGTGGTTTGAACAGTGGTGGTTTGACCAGGTGTGGTGGATGAACTTGGGCTAGTGATCTGGTTTTGAGCAGATGTGGGATGATAAGAGCCAAATTGATAGAGAAGCTGGGAGTCAGGAGGAGTGGTAGGTGAAGCTTCTCTACTAGGACTCTGTGGTGGGTTTAGGGGTTCAAGATCGTCAAAGTTTATCTCACTATGAGACCTGCTTCTGAAAAAAGCCTTTGATGACTCTAATTCAAAATGTGAATCTGGTAGGATAGTGAGATGTTTAGGTACTGATCTTGTTCTACAGATGGATCTACCACTAGCTAGATGGTCAGTTTCAGAAGCTTGCCACAGAATCTTCTCTGGGTCATCTACTATGATAGGGGGGTTTGGGTCTGGATGGGATCTGGTGTTAATTCTTCGTGAAGCCAGATTTTGGATCCAGAGCTTAGAGAGAATGGTATTGGTGAATGTTTTGGATGAGTGATTTCTCTAAAGTTCTACTAAGGTGAAGGATGGTCAAAATAAAAAGGGATGGATTAGTGGATTCGCCAGGTGGAACTGGGTTGCTTTTGTGAAGATAGCTATGGTCCACCAAAAGTAACTAATCTGGGAATGTTTTTGGATTTTCTGAGTTTTATGTGCAGCCTATGGTTTAAAGTGTCCTAGACTTGTTTCAACACTTTGCTAGGGTGATGAGAACAAAAAGAGTTTACTCTAAATGGGTCTATGGGCTGCTTACTTGTTTAAGTATCTAAAAGACAAAAGAGTTTATAAGAGTTTGCCAAACTATCATGTACTCAGTGTCCCACCATCTCCCGCTATGTTAGTGAGCGATGGGATAGGTCTATCGGATAGTAACCTAGAGTTTGGAAAAACAGTAAGGCTTACTAGAGGTTAGTGGAGTCGCCAGGTGGATTATCAGTTTGTTTTGAGATATACTTGTATGGTCCACCACCAATATTGTCAAAAGCCAATCTAAGGGAGTATTTTTGGGTTTTTTGAGTTTTATGTGCAGCCTAGGATGTAAGAGTGTTATAAACCTGATTCATCACTTTGCTAGGATGGTGAAGCAGAGAGTTTACACTAGATGATTCTAAAGGCTGATGGTTTTAAGTAATAAGTTGAAGGACTAGGGAGTCTATAAAAGTTTGCTAGACTGTCATATACTCAATATGTCCCACCGTGATCGCCATTATGTTAGGGTCCCGTGATTTGGCCGATTGGCGAGCCAAATGACGATGTAACATCAAACCAAGCTTTGGAGCCCAAGGACCTAGCCTTCCTGGACTCAGAGAGGGCTCTCTCTATTATATGTAAAAGATATCGATGTGTTTGCTTATGGTGTTCTGATATTAGGCTAGTTATGAAGTGAGTTTTTTTATTTTTGGTTTTTTAAGTTTGTGAGGGATAAAACTGATCAAAGATATAAAAATGGATAACAAGAAGTTAGATCAACTTGGCTATGGGGTCAAACAGGTCAAGGAAGCTATGAGATGATGATGTAAGGCTGCTGTAGGGCCGATTTGATTCACGGTAGAAGGGATCTTTGGGAAAAATGGGTTAAATGGACAACAAGTTGGTGAAAGACAAAGGGATTTCAAGTGTAACTAGTTGATAGCAGACATAAACATGTTATAGCAAGCCATTAATCATGTTAAATGTAACTATGAGCTAATTAATACATAGAAATCAAACATTCTAGCCATACATAGAAGTATAAGACCCTCTAACTTTGGGAAATGGCTATCAGACTTTGGGGAAAACACATAAGGAGGACTAACAACTCATAGAACCATGTCGGAATGCCTAAACATAGTATTTAAGTTATTGGGCACTTGGACAAACAAGCTTTCATAGTTTTAGGCAAAGGGCTAGATCGGGACTAGGCCTCCTTGGTTCAACAAGATGATAAACTAATCAGTCAAAGAGATAGTTTCATGGACAAAACTATGGACATTTTATAGGTAAGCAGGGCACACCATACATCCTACTCAACATGCATATAACTTGTAAATAAAACTAGCAAACAATATCCTTAAGTTACTAAAGAGCAGTTAAGAATTCTTTAGCATAACTAAGGAAGAAGAAAACATAAAGCTATGAAGATTCAGGAATTTTGAGGTGCCTCCATGGGCATATCTCAAAACTAATCTCTACTGATCTATAGCAGCAAGAAGCATCTATCATGAATGAAAACTAGAAGACAACAACAAAGCAAGAAAAACTATACCATTCTACCATGTCATGGAATCCATCAACAATCCTTCATCATTCCTCAAAAGCATCCAAGAGGCAGTCCAAAAATCATAACACAAGTATGTTCTTCAAAGCTCATATGACCAATATATTAATTCTTCTCTCAAGTTCAGCCCCTATTTTACAATGAAGCCTTGTGGAATAAATAGGCTTGAGGGAGGAAAACCTCATGGAGCAACTAGCTATCCCATTGGCCAAGTCAAAATATCTAAACTTGTCCTTGAGGCTTTGCAAAGCCCAAGGCACAAAATATCCCATAAATATCTAAAAAATGCTAAAAATGGAAATTATATTGACTTTACATCATTTCCCAAGTGTAAAAATAGCTAAACGCACATTTGGGAAAAGCAGATTTTTGAGGTTCAAAAATTACAAAAATACTTCATATTTATGTCTGAAAAAGGTCCCCTGACTTGCTGGAGGCAATTGGCAGCCTTCCCGATGTCGAAACGAGGCTCATGATAGCTCGTTGGAAAGCTCTCTGTGTCTACTTTCCGGCGCAACTGAAATCATCTCAATCTAATGCCTGGAAGCTCCCCAAAACTGTACCTGTGTGCAAAAAACCAGGAAATAGCAGACTGCTGATATGGCGGGCAGAATGTGCGAAAAGAGGGCATTTTTCGCCAATTTGAGGGGGTGAATGATCTCCAAATGCTCTGAAAATCGCTGGGGACCTGCTCATAGAATTATGGCATCCATTGGTATCATCCTTATCCTTTGACAAATCTTCAAACTGAAATGGCGAATTTATGAGTTTTCGACCAAAAACCCAAAAAATGCCAAAAAACAAAAAGTTGTCGAAATGGGCCCAAACTTGGCACATATGACCCTCAGGGGTCCATAGAAACATGCTCTGAAGATGAGGCCAAAATATCAAGGGCTGATATGCTTTTCTCCTCTTTTCTTGCCGGGTGCTTCCCCTTTGCCTTCTTCAATTTCTCTTGGGCTGCCTTTAGTTTGCGCCTGGCAAACTGATTCAAATTCTGAAAGTGATGAGTCCTCTTCCTTTGCAACTCTAAATCTCTATTCTCCCTTTCAAGCTTCATTTCCAAGTGCTTGTTAGCTCTTTCAAGCCATGCCTCTTTGTTTTCTTCAATTTCCTGCTCAAGGAGTGCAGTGAGAGGAAAAGCTTGGAGCTGGGCCTGTTCTTCTGCTTTCTGATTTTCCAAGGCTCTTTTAAGCCCTATAGTCCTAGGCCTCTTCTGCCTAGGCTGGTCTTCCTCCTCCTCCTCATCAAACTCCCCAATGAGCTCTTCTATTCTCGCTTGCGCCTTAGCTGCCTCATTTTTATATTTGATTGCTCGTGCCTCATGAACAGCTGTGTGCACATTCATCTGTTTGTTTTCAATCTCCAAGAAGTGGTTGAAATTCCTTGCCCTTTGAAGATCCTCCTCTAATGCCTCAATTTTCCCTTCCTTATGGATTAGGAGATTTTCAAGAAGGCGGGCCTCATTATCACTGTCATCACTTTGGATAGGGATGACAGCTAATTCACCTCCATGCTTTGTACTTTCTCCAACTTTGCTTTTACCTTTGAAAGCCAATCTTGGGCTTTTCCTCCTTGGCATGCTAGAAGGTGTCCTTTTGGGTGATTTCCTCTTGCTAGGAACAATCTTTGTCACTGTTAGGGTGGCAGCTTTAGCCCCTCTTTTCCTTGCTGTGCTGAGCTTTGTTATTTTGAGAGGAGGAAGCACAACTGATTTACCTTTGACATCTTCCTGAACTTGCTGCTCTCCTTGAAGCTGCTGGATGTCTTCTTCCTGATGTTCACTTGGCTGCCCCTGTTTGCCAATATTAGCTTGCTATTCTTCATCAATGTCTTGTTCAATTTGTGGCTCAAGAGGTGTCTCAACTTCCTGGCCAACTTGTTGTTCTTCATCTTGCACCTGCTGCTGTTCATCAATTTGTAACTGCTGCTGTTCATCTTGGACCTGCTGTCCTTCACTTCCTATTTGTTGTTGTTCCCCATCATCTAACTGCTGCTGCTCATCTTGGACCTGCTGTCCTTCACTTCCTTTTTGCTGCTGTTCCTCATCATCTAACTGCTGCTGCTCATCTCTTTCCTCTTGTTGACTTGACTGTCCTGTAGACATCCTGAGCCTTCTAGGAGTAGGCCTACTGGACAAAGGTACCGGGCGATGGACAGGCTGAGTGGGAAAAGCATGGGCAGGAGGAACAGTAGAAAAATCTGGATGGCTGATGAATAAATCCCATGAAACCTCTTTCTTCTCTAGCTGGTGTAGGAAGATAATCTTGATTAAAGAATGATGAAAAAGGGAAGGGATTTGCAGAGGTGGGGCCTTCTTCTGGACAGTAGATGCCATCTTCTCTATGCTCTTGAACAAAAAGTAAGGGAGGTTTAGTTGCCTGCTTCTGGTAAAATGCATCAATAATCGGACATGGTAGGCATAAATTCGATTAAACCTCCCTTCACAAGTGAAATATTTCATGATGAATTTCATAAGCGGAGCATAGCTGTCAAGGAGATATGAAAAAGGGAAGATAGCAGTGACAACCTCTCTATGTTCAGGCTTGATGAAAGGTTTGTAATCCTGTAAGTCAAGATGAGCTTGTTTAAACCATTTTTCGCCATGATACGGGATCTTGGTGGCCTTGGACACATACCTTGGAGAAATTTTGAAATCAATACCCGCCACTTGGAAGTGTTTTTCTTTGAATCTCAGGGCGCACAAGTGTGTTAATGGCGAAAAACTCTTGACTTCTTCTATCTTCTGGCAGAAATCAAGGCAGCCTACTTCATGGAAGTTGAAAAGTACAGATGGATGAGCATTAATATCTTCTGTAGAGATGGGCTCATATCTTTTATGTGGACCGCTCCTGCTGTCTTGCCTTGGAGGCATTTTGACCTGAATATGCTTTGGAAGAGACAAACTGCCTCACTGTGTGTAAAATGCCCTGTTGGAGTCAAACTGTGTCACTTTACTGCTTTGATAGATAAACAATGTGATTTGGATGGTTTGCAACAAGCTTCTTTATAATACACGACCTCTGCTCTCTTAAAACTAGCCTTCTTCCTTTGAATGTACCTCAGCCAGGCAGATTTCTTAATAGGATATCATATAGTAAAGAGGAGACAGACTGCTGGGTAGTTTTCCTGTACACAGTGTTAAGAAATCACTTTTTCTTGTGAATTTGTTAGAGGACAATCAACACACCTGTATCTCTGTCTCCAAGGTAGAATTTCAATCATTAACAACCTGCTCTTCTTGGAGTGCAAATAAAATAACAGACTTATGGATATGCAGTCAAACTTCAGTGTAGGTATACAGTCACTATATTTCTGAACAAGGTAATAGAGTTTTTGGAAAATGCCTCAAAGGTTTCAACAAGGCCTGCAAGAGTCTTTACTTTGCAAAGTAGGCAAGACCTCCTACCAATGTAACACCTCTGGTTATGTTAAATAAACCTTTACTTTAGATGGATAACAACTTCAATAAGCTTGAAAAACACAAGGCGGTTAACCAACAAACACAGTGAATACTGTCCTTTTGTGAGGAGCGTGAGCAACCTTCCCCTGTAGCTTCAACCTATAAATTTCTGCTTGATCAAGAACCCTTTCTCCTACTAAATTTCACTGTTCTCTATATATATGTCACTCCACCAAACAGGATCATACACATACAAATTTAACCTTCAGTGTGTGCATACATCCAAACTCACTGTTATGGAACAATGGTGACAGTCATTGAAACAAGCTCTATAGTTTTAATAAGGGTTGTAGCAGCTTATTTCTTCCCCATAATATAAGCTCCTGTTAAATATGTAAACCCTATTTCTTTGTAGAAAAAGCCTCTGTCCCATCTGAATACCAACTTGTGTTGAAATAAGCTTGAATGAACAAAAACAGTGAAGTTACAAAACTCAGGAGTAAACTGCCTTTTCTGTAGTTTATGGATTTAACCTCTGTCCTTTGATGCTGTGAAAGTATAGGATCCCTGATCCTTTGATTAATTAAAGTGAAATCATACTGCTCTTAGTTTCAAAACCAATTATCTCCTGTAGGTGCTTTTGAATGACACAGCCAACATTTTATTACAGCTTTACACCTCGAAACCTCACACAGCAAACACTATTTCTTCAGCTATGGTGACAAGGTTTTGAAAATTTTGAATGCAGAGTTGTGAAAATTTGTAGTAGTTTAATAGTGAATAAGCTCTCCTTGGATCAAAACATCAACCCCCTCGTATGCAGCTCACCAATATGTGCATATCAGTCAATTTGAATTTTGCCTTTAATTGTCTCAAAATAGGGTTCTGACCAAAACACCCCCACCTGGATAACACTGCTTTTTGCTAAAAAATGACTGTTTTTGAGGATAACTACTAGGTTTTGAAACACACAGAAGGAGTGGCCTGTTTGGATAAGCCTTCTGTTGGTGAATATGAGCTATCCCAAACTTAGAAAAACTTTATTCCTTTTGAACGTAAACATTCAACTTTACTTGTTTCAAACCTCATTTTTGGCTCCAAATACCATCAAACAGTCACAAATTTTTAGGGGCAAAGTGTGTAAATACCTCAAGACACGAAGTACAACTCTTGTGGAGCGCTGGAGGTAGTTCTGGAGGTCTTTAGGCCTGCGCGGCACTCTTCAGGGAAAGAACAGCGCGCAGTTTACCAACGGGTGGCCCTGTCGGGTCGGGTGTCGGGCGCCGTGTACAGGCGCATCGCACGATTGTACAGGCGCGTTGCGCGTACACTGGCTTCCTGTGTAAACTCGCTCCCAGGCGCGTCGCGCGAATCGGCAGGCACATCGCGCGGCGTTTAAACTGTGCAACTTCTGCAATTTGACTCGAAGCTTGCTTTGCTTGATGTCGAGGGTAACCAAAGGACTTTGCTTCGTTTTGACAATGAAAAATGCACTCTTCACCTCACTCTATTGACATAAAACAAAACTCTCCAACGGTCATATTCTTAAATGTAACATGAATTCTTGGTCGTGTTTTGCAGGGTAAACACAGTCTTTTGACCTTTTTCAACAATACTCCTCGGCGCAATTTCAACTCAGAATGACAAGCGATGCATGCATCAGAGATAAAGGCCAGAACTCTGTTTTACTTATGCACAGGTGTTTGAAGGGGGTTCTTGCTAGTTTTGTTCCTTGCGTGACAACTTTAACACTGAACTTCAAACTTGGAAAAAATAACTCAACAACCTTCATATAATCTCTTCCACTGTGTTTAATGATACTGGTGATATTTATGATGTAAAACAACCCCTCTTTTAAAACTGTCAAGAGAATACTTGAGTTCTGACTTGTTTCTGAAAGGACAAGATTTTTTTTGTCAACCTTTTTTGACAGCCTCGGTCTTTAACAGCTTCTTCAACTTTTTCTCCAATGCAGGTATCAAACTTGCTGGTCTTCTTGGACTTGATCTAAGAAAAGCTCACCCTTTCAACATACTTTCTTGCCTGTAGGTGTATCATTTATGATATATCTGTTCTTTGGAATAAAGAAAAACTGTGTTTGTTTTAAATCATCTAAACAAAGACAGTCCATGAAAATAACCCTTTTGCCTATTCATAAACTTGTATGTCCTTTGGGAACAAAACCTGAAATGCCTCCCATTATTTGTGATGTATATTCTGAAAGGAGAAACTCATGAAGCAAGAAGAACAGGGTTCTTTGAAACACAGTTATCAGTTCCTTTTAATAGTGCAGTGATCTTTCTTTGTAACAGAATCATCCATAATTTCAAACCTGTCTACTGCTTTTCCAGTTTAGGTGATATTTTAACAAGGAAAAACCATTCAAAATCTATCAAAGAGCATTTGAAAGCTTTTTGTTATTTAACAGGAGATGGTATGTGCTCTTCCAACTTGTTTGATAATTTCTGCTTCCAGGTGATTTATAAGCTCCTTCTTTGATTGTAAGTGTCATATTTTGCTTGCATCTCTTCATACCATATTTCTCTGTTTACTTGAAAGGCGCTCCTTTAGACTTCTTGGCATGTGACAGTGGGGTGTTGTTTGACCCTTTCCCTTAAGGAAACTGCCCCTTTTTGTATCAATGGCATACACATTCATATTGTTTCCTGTCTATCATGATGTATATTTTGAAAGACATCTCCCTATGAGTAGGAAAACCAATACATTTTGAAACATAAACACCATCTTTTACCTGTGTAAAGACTTTTGCTTTCCTCCTTTGTCTCTTTCCACTGCATCTTAGACCAATCAGTCTTTAAAAATAGTCAATGCCTTGGCCATCTGCTCATGAATGGAGGAGGCCACTTCTCTTGGCAAAGTATCTGAAGATTGTTTGATAAGCCTGCCTGACAAATATTTTCCTTGGATGTGATGGTAAGCAAACAAACTTGAAAAACATTAATACTGGCACCTCTGCTTGAAATCACCATTGTGCTTCAGAAAAAACCCTAGTCAAGGTGTCACTGTCTCACTGCACTGCTCTTTGCTGAGGGGAACTGAAATGTCACCATTTGCCTTCGTCAACTTATGACAAAATATTTGAAAGATAGTCTCTGTGACTATGGAGATTAGCACCCTTTGAAAAACAAACACCTTTTCTTCTGCCTGTGTAATGACATGTTTTGTCAGCATATCTTCAATTTGGTCTTGTGGAAAAGCAGGTTGTTTATGATTAGAATTGTTTTCGCTAATGATGGGTCTCTCCAAGGTTTTGTCAATTCACATGTTTTGAAAACTTCTCATGACTTCCTTTACAAGACCAAAACTCTGTTTTCCCTTTAACTTGCATACTTCAGACTATAGCCCTGCTGTGATTATCACTTACACTCAAAAAACCTAGAGTCTCTGTTTCACTGTTCAGTAAAAAGCAAACCTGGACTTTGCAATCCTTAAAATCAATACTGGCCAGCGCCCTCTGCTTATAGATGAAGGAGGCGCCCTAACCCTCTGCTTGTAAATGAAGGAGGTTTTGGGCCATGACAAATTACCAGTTTGCTGTGACAGTGGTGTCTTTCTCTTACTGTGATTTTCATGCTGGAAGGAAACTACAAGGTCTTTATTAGTGACTCTCTGTTTTGCAGATATATCTCAAGCTCATGTTACATTTAGAAGCAGTTGTTCTTCTAACTGTAGATTCAAGCAATTTCTTCTGAGATGATGTTATATTTCCTGCCTTTGTAGAATCCATAAAACACTGTGAAACACCTAATAATCAGCTTGAGACTGTGGTTTATGCAGTGCTGAGACCTAGGGGTGTGTGAGTGGCGCGACTTAGAGCTGTGATCAACTTGATTTGCAGAGTGGGAGGTCAGTCATGGTTGGTCTGTAGCAGATGGAGGCTTTTTGGCTTTTTGATGATTGCCAAGGGTAAAATGTCTTAAAGCGCCACTTCCTAACATAGGGGAGACTTTTGCAACAGACTTGGACTTTTCCTTTTGGAGCTGATGGACAGACCAGGGGGGCTGAAACTAGAAAAAATAGTGATAATGGATTTTGACTTTGACAAGGGCGGACTGATAAGTAAGAGGGCGAAAAAAGTTTTATGAGGGTTTTCTAGATGACAGATTGACATATGGAATTCAGCTTCTAGAAAACTCAGCTATGGATATAGTCATCACTAACATGTAAAAAATACTAATGGCTAACAGGTATAATCAAATTACTGAGCCAAACCAACTTCGAATTTCAAGCAAAACTTCAACAAGATGCTCTAAACCAACTGTGATACTCTCTTAGAAGGACTTGTATGAGCAAGAGGAAGACAATAAAATAAACAAATCAATTCAGTACAATAGCATAAAATTGCGGCAAACTCAGACTCCAAAGAATAAAAAAAGGACTCTTCGAAAATTGCAACAAGACATAGTTAATGAAATCAAGAAAACCAAATGCAAAAAGAGGCAAAAACCAAGATGCAAAGCAACTCATAAAGTTAGGAAAGAGCCAATGAGCAAAATCTCTCTGTCCCTAATACTCAGAACAGCCAAGAATCTTTAGAAAAAGACCTTGGTGCTCAAGCTGTAATTGGAAGCACAATAAACGAAGATTTCACCAAATGATCCGGTCTTCAAACAACCAAGAGAGAAACAAGTATTAAACCACTTTAAACTCAGTCCAGATACTTCAAATATATCACAGGGACAAGTCTTCATAGGCAGACAAGACCAAAAAAGCTTAAAACCAAAAATTTCAAAATTTACCCAAACATACGCGCTTTAGTAGTTTTACAACTAGCGTGCATACGTGACTATTGCAAAGGAAACTCACGTATACATGGATTCCTTTACACAAACTAGCATATATACATGACTGTGTAGAAGAAAAACCGTGTATGAAAAGGTAAATAAGAAAAAATAAAAAAGTTCAAGCCTGACCAAGAGACCAGGTCTTCAGTCTGACTGGAAAAAGATTTACTGAACTAAAAAAATGATTAAAATTGTTGGAAACTTTCAAGACAGATGAAACAACCCAAAGGAAAATCACAAAACTGTGTTCCCCAGTGGAGTCGCCATTCATGTTTCGGGAAATAACTCCCTAAAGGTTTTTGGGTCGGAAACCTTCACAAATCAGGGGCATACCATTCAAGAAGGACTCACTTAACCTATCTTTTATGTTGAAAACTAGATTTAATCAATTGCAGAACTTACCTGAAAGTCCTACATTTGATGTAGATCCCGCGGGGTTCAAACCCCCAGCAACTCCTCATTCTTCGTAACCTAGAAATCAAGAAAGAACGAACACGAAACACCAGTTGTACAACATATATTGTTCCTAAATGTCAGTATAATCCATATATAATATTATATAAGCAATAGTGAATGTTTAACTAACAATATTTACACATATATAGACACGTGAATATTCGGGAACAAGATAGTACTTCTTATTATAAATGGCATGTACAAGAATAGAAAGTGGAGAGACAACCTGAATCCTTCCATGACCTTCGAGTAGACCGTCCTCTGGATCCATCCAGCCCTCACCTCACTAGGATTCTTCCAAGTTGTGTGCACACGAGATGCCATATAAGATGATGATCATCTTCAAGGAAACAAGGGTTTCCTGAATATACTAGGGAAGTGTAGGAGGAACGGGTGTTAGTCATCAATATTTTTTACCTGTTGCTGATGACTAATTTCCTTAGCTTAGTTTTCTAGAAGCTAATCTCAAAAACTGTCAAATATGTCATCTAGAAAACACCCCAAAATAATTTTTGTCCTCCTACCCCTTCTTGTCAGCCTATGATGAGGAAAAACCCAGGTTGACAAGTCCTATCTGATTTCAGTAAAATATCCCTGTCTATAGCTGTCATAGCTGTAAATTATTTGCCATCATTTACCCTTGTTTTCTCAGGCCATTTCCTATCCAAAGGTTGACAAATTATCTGCTCTTCTATACCTGGTCATCTTGTCATGTCACAATCTAATCATGCCTAAGGAAACACTCAGAATCTTTCAAAATTGTCTCTAAGTTAGATAGTGGTGCTTAGTGAGTTTTTCCTTGGTGAAGATATCCTAAGCCAAAAAGCCTTTGTCTAGTACCAATCAGCCATATATTATCTTTCCCTATTCTGCAAAACAAGTCTTTATCCATCCATAGGTCACACACCACTAAGAGGTCACTTTGTCTTATTTCAGAAGAATTTCAACAAAGATCTAAATCAAGAAAAGAGAAGGTTTGTCGCTATCTGAAGAAATCTGCTTGAATCAGGCATAATCACCATGAAACACCAAAGGAGCTCTCCAAGGCTCAAAAGAATTTGTTTTTATATCTCTGCAGGGATGCAATTAAATGATGATCAGTATGCAAAGAAGGGAAAAAAATGCAAGTTCAAGCAGGTTCCCCTTATTGAAAATATTTTCCATCAATAATCAGATGAAGAGCTATAAAGTGAGAGCAGAAAGTGTACATGTTATAAATTTGGAGGCTGCCTGAAGAACAAAGATCACTCATCAAGTCAAAATGAATAACAAGGACTGAGTAATGCTAATCAGCAGTACTGCATAAACTTTCCAAAGGGCATCATCATGTAGGGCATAAGAAGACAGCTGCTTCTTATGCTACCTCAAGCATGGGATGTGAACATTAGTCAAAGGGAAATTTCAAGATACCTCTGAAAACACAGTCAAAGGAATGTTATTCAATAATTTTTTGTAATAAGCATTCTCCATAATACAAATCACATGGTTTCTGGTCTAAGTGTTCACAATGATATTTTACAAAAGGATATACATCTCAGACCATGCCTCATAATGACAAATGTCAGAATTCACTTTGTTTCCTATTGGTATTCTTCAAGCAGAGACACATATTGCAAAGAAATAACACAGGTTTGAAATGGATGAAATGTCATGTGTATGGTGTAACCTCCTTCAAAAAGAAGATGGTTTGAAACAGTGATGATAACCTCCTTCATGAAAAGTAGATGGTTGGAAAGACATGTTGTGGCCTCCTTCACAAACAAGTAGAGGGCCAACATGTTCTTAAGTGACTTCGGAAACTAGTGTGAGCCACCTCCTCCAAAGATGAACAGTAGGTGCATCAGCAGAGTTTCAAATTGTGTATTGAGTAAGTTTTCTATTTGAAATACAGGGTTGAAAATCAGTGATGAGTCAATGAGAGTTCATAGGTTGAAAACATATTTCATATCACAAGAAAAAGAATGGCATGTTGGCGTTAAAGGAATCTGATTTTGTGTTTATGAAAACCTCCTTCAAAGGATAATTCAGAGGTTATTATTTTGATTAAAATAGCCTCTTCTGAATGGTGAAATTGGTAAACCAAGCTTGTTTTTAATGTGACCTTTGCAACTGACATGAAGAGACAGTCCACCTAGATGACTTATGAGAAAAGGGCATTCTTGTTTTTTGGACAAATTCATTATGTTTTATCAAGGCTAACTACCTCCAGGTTATGAATGAAAGGCAAGCATCAAGAGCTACATGTTCAGATCAGTCAAAGGAAGAGGGCATAATTTTAAGATAGATGAATTTGCATTAATTGAGGGCTTTTTCATTTTTGTGTCACAAGAGTTTATGGGATAGAAGCATCATCCACATCAAAGGCCAAAAGTGACATAATGGTGTTAAAAGGCCTCTATTGTTCTGTTTATAAAGACCTCCTTCTGTTTATAAAGGGTGGAATTTTTTACTAGGGACAACCTCATCTAAATGGCCAAAGAAAGTAGACCAAGTTTGATTTTAAATTGAATTCTGCATATGAATACAAAGAGACAATAGGGATGAGAAAGGCATTGACACAGTTTTCCAAGTTTCAAGATGGCCTTTGAGGAGATAAAACAAATCACAGTCTCGAAGAAAACTTTCAATGTAAATTAGAACAACCACTATTTGTTTTTATATGGTTTTAAGAAGTTTTATTAGTGATTTTTCAAGAGGATTCAAAAAGTCTGTTTTGAAAAGGTGAAACATTGGTTAAAGGGCTACCTCAAATTACAAATGCAAACGAATGTTCTATTCAAAAGGTTCATTCAAACCACCGAGGAAAGGGCGTTTAAAGAACCCTCACCAAGTTTAAAAACTCAAGCAATGTTCATTTGGCATTTTGCAAACCAAACCATTGATGGAGAACATGTATTACGTGATTTCCAAATCATTTCAGGCTTGATTGAACGCACGGCGCGCTTGTAGGTCTCTGCCGAACAAAACTGTGAAGGGCGCAGCGCGCCTGTAGATGTGCGCGGCACGCCTATGCCCGGCGCCCAAGGCCGACCTGACTAACCTAGGCGCAACGCATTTATCCGTTCAGAGCCGGCCCAGCAACCAAGTTTGAACGTGTTCCTGCCCATTGAGCCAATACTCAAAAGGCATCAAAGACTCATTTTTTCAAAGGTATTTACTGTCTCTTAGCCAAGTTTTTAGTTTGAGGGAGGGTTTGATAACAAATTTCAAAGAAAAAAAATGATTAAAAGGAGGAAAGATTTGTTTTCAATGTGAAAGAGTTTTATTGCTATAAGTGGTTGAAGATAGCACAATCTTCAAGGAAAATAGATTTTGTGTAGAAGGGCTTTTTGTCAGCTTAAAGGAGGTATTTTTTGTGCTGTGAATAATTGAGGATTTGCATAGTCTCTAAAAGAAAAACAGAGTTTGATTAGAAGGTATTTTAATCATTTTGAAGGAGTCTTTAAAAAACAATGTTTTCAAAGAGCTCCATGTTTATCAAAACCACAGAGAGACAATGACAAAAGATGAGGGCTTTTGCCAGTTTAAAGGAGATCTTCTTACTGTGAATAGCAGAGGATAAAAGCAATGATTGAGGGGAAAGAGTTTTTATGCCAAAAATAAAGGAAGACTTCTTTCAAAAAACCACAATTATATCTTATAAATGGTCTCTTTGCTCAAACACAGTGTTGAAGAAGTAAAATTGTTTTCATTTAACAAATACTTGTTTGCTAGCCTCAAATAAAAACAGTGATTTGTAAGGAGGACAAGGTGGTTTTGGTTGAGAACCTATTTCAGTAATCATTTGAATAGTTTTCCTTAGTAAGTGAGTGAAGGGTATCAGAAGAAAAATGCCTCCAAATATAGACAACAGGAGTGGTTATCACAATAGGTATGAGCCTATTACAACTCAAGAAGTAAATGAATCTCCTTCAGTACTCTTTAATTTTCATGAAGTAGGGTGCTTGGAATTTTTCCCAAAGGTCCAAGAAGTGAAAAGTCACCTTCCTTTGACACATTTGTTTGCTTTAAGGCTGCAAGGGAAGCATGTCCATCTAACAGGTCTGGATTTCAAACTCTCCCCTAGGGCTATCTCCAAAGCTACCAAGATCCCCTATATCGGAGAAAAGTGGTTCAAGCAAACATACCTAGATCTGAATCACTACAAGCCCTTCTTAAAACCAGACCATCGAGATGTTTGCCAAGCTATTTTCCATTTTTCCCACTTGTTGAAAAGCTATGCCTCTCTCATGAAAATCATCATGAAGTATTTCACATGTGAAGGGAGGTTTTCCCGGATTTATGCTTATCACATCAAGCTTCTTATGCACTTCACAAGAACTCAATTACTGAACCTACCTTTCTTTCTCTATAGAAGCATTGACAAGATGGCCTCTACTATCCAAAATAAGCCCTCCACTCAACAACAAGCTTTTCTATTTCATCATTCCCTTATCAAGATCATCATCCTCCATCAACTTGAGAAAAATGGAGTTTATTGGGACTCTTATATCTCCCATCCCGATTTTTCCATTACAGCTTCATCTCATGCGCCTTCCTCACCATCCACTCATCATGTTTCTCCTTCTTCTAGTAAATCCACTCTTAAAAGACAAAAATCTCCTATGATTGAGAGTGAAGAAGAGAAGAGGCAAACTAGTAGTGAAGAAAGGAAAAGTGAGAGGAGGCAAACTAGTGATGAAGAAAGACAAAGTGAAGAATCTAAGCATGACAGTGAGCATAAAGAAGAAAATGATGAATAGCATGAATAAATTGGTGCTAAGCACAACAGTCGTGAAAAGGAACATGTTGGAAACCCACACAGCAGTTAGCATGATGGTAATGAGGCATAAAATAGTGAAGGTAAAGAGCACAACAGTCATGAAGAAAGCAGGGACAAAGATGAACAAGATAGTCCTCAAGATGAAAAACAAAGTGGCAGCCAAAACAGTGATGATGAGGGTCATGACAGTCCCTGAAAGGACACTTATGATGAGATACAAGACAGCCCTCAAACAAGTAATGATGGTGAAAATCAAACACCAAACAGTGAGCATTCCAAAGAGGGCAGCATAGAGCAAAAGGACCAAATCAATGACCATGAGCATAGCAGTGATAAAGTCAAACAAGGCAATGTTCAAATGGAAGAAAATAGTGACAAAGACGATGATGGGAGTAGGAAGGTAAAAGACCAAGTTGAGCAAGTGCAAATAGATAAAATTCCTCCCTCTTCTCCTCCACACTACCAAGAGCATGTGCTAGCTGCCTCTCCTAGGCAAGGGGTCATGATTCTTCCTCTAAAAGTGACAAAGCCTAGAAACACTAGATCAACAAAGAAAAATACCACTCCAGCAGTGACTAGCAATGTCACAAGAGCACTAAGAAGTAGAGGCAAACTTCCTAAAAAGAGCATTGTTGAATTACCAAAGAAGAGGAGGACCAAGAAGTCTATCCAAGGCAAGGGGAAAGAGAAAGAGGAGAGTAGTCATGAAAAGGAAAGGGAGTTTGATATCATACAGATAAAAAGTGATGATAGTGATAATGAAGCTAGAATCCTTGAGGCTCTCTTGCGAAATAGAGAAGACCAAATTCATAACTTACAAGATGATCTAGAAAGCTCAAAAGACTTCATACATGTTCTACAGATGCAAAACAAACAAATGAGTGGTCAAATGGCATTTTTTGAGGCCCGGGCTTTCAAATATCAAAGGGAGGCCTCCAAATCACAAACCAAGCTTGAAGAACTTATGGGTGAATTTGATGATACTGAAGAAGAGGAGCAGCCAAGGAGAAAGAGGCCTAGGACTATGGGACTCAAGAAATCTTTGAAGAAAAAGAAAGAAGAAGAGGCAGCCCTTGTTCGATTTTATCCTCATACTCAATTTCTCACCCAAGAAAGAGAAAATAATAGAGAATCATGGCTTGAAAGGGCCAATAAGAATTTGTAGGATAAGTTAGATAAATCTAACAAAGACTTGAGCCTACAAAATAAGAGGACCGGGCACTACAAAAAGCTAAATAAATTCTCCCGAGAGAAATTGAAGGTTGCACAAGAAAAGCTCAAGGTTGCCCAAAAGAGGCGCTCGGTATAAAAAGTGGAGAAAGGAACATCAGTTCTTGAAATATTGGCCTCAGCTTCTCTACATGTTTCTAAGAACCCATAAGGGGCTTTCTCACCAAAATTGAGCCAATTTTGACAAGATTTTGTTTTTTGACATTTTTGGGCCTAATTGCAGAAATTCATAGGCGCCGCCATTTTTGTTTGGAGCATCCTCAAAGGTTGATAGTGGTATCATTAGATGCATTAAATTTAAGGGAATCTACTCAAAAAATTTCAGATACAAAGGATGTGTTTTGATCCCCCAAAGAGGCGAAAAATAGTGATTTTTTAACTTTCTACCTCACATATCAGCAAAGGGATAATTTCTGGTTTTTTCCTCTCAATTCAATTTTTCACATACTTTTTTTAATCAGTTTGGTAAAAATCAAGTATTTTCAGAAACTAGACATCTAGGGCTTTCCAACGAGCTATCACGGGCCTCTTTTCGACATCAGGAGGTCCCTCAAACGTTGTCTGCAAAACAGGGAATTGTCTAGTGCTACGTTCCTGTAGCATTTTGTCAAAAAAACAGTTTTCTGAAGTGGCTTATCCAAATGTGCGCCAGGCCATTTTTAGCCATTGTCAGTAATGAAAATTCAATATCTTTTCTTTTTTATCATTTTATAGATATTTTGGAGATATTTTGTGCCTTGGGCTTTGCAAAGCCTCAAGGACAAAATCAGATATTTGTTTTTAGCCTATGAGCTTCTAGTCAGTTTTGTGAAGCTTATATTATCATTCTCCTATATAAATCATGGAGAATCATTGTAATATTGTTGGTTGAAGAGTTGATAAAAAAGCTGGACTTTGAAGAGTTTAAGAACTTGACTGAGCTTAGAGCAATATATGTTATGAGTTTTGATGATCAGACTTGTTTTATGGAGTGAATAGCTTGACTTGTTTGCCTTGATGATAGAGAGGATCTATGTGCAGGATTCCATGGCTTGGTAAATGGTATTGTACTCCTTTTCAGTTATGTTTTCTTAGTTTTCCACATATGTATCCATGTTTCTTGCTTGCTGTAGGTCAGTAAAGAATAGTTTGAGGTATGCCCATTGAGGCTCATCAAATTTCCTGATTCATTATAGCTTCTATGTTTTCATCCTTCTTAGTCATGTCAAAGAATTCTTAACTTCCCTTTGGTCCACTAGGAATTTTTTATTCATTTCCTTAATGATTAATATGACATTCTATCTTATTTGATTCATGGTATGCCCTGCTTACTCATAGCTGTTTAAACCTCATTAAAGAAATTTCCTTTGAAGTATTAACTGTCTAGGTTAAATCAGAGAGGTCTTGTTTCGATCTTGTCCTCTGCCTATACTTGCAGACTTATTTCAAAGTTCTCATCAGATTAAATGTGTTGCTTAGGAGTTTCCTTTCCACATTTTAAGTTGTTGGTTTGTCTTACATGTGTTCTCAACCACTGAAGGTGATTTTCCAAAAATTTAGAGGGTCTTATACTTCTATGCATCACTTGAATGTTTATTTTATGCATCTATCAGTTTGATTTTGATTCATAGTGATTAATGGTTAGCCCTACCACATGAATACTTGTTGTTTAAACTATTTATGCTTAATATCCCTTTGTCTTGCACAAACTTGATGTTCATTTCACTTCATAAACCACCTGAAATATCCATTCGCTATACTAAATCGGCCCTGCAGTACACCCTACCCATTGTCTCGACATCCTTGGCTTGCTTTTGACCCCATAGCCCAATTGATATCATTTTCTTGTTCTATTTTGATCCACTTGATTAGTTTTTCCTCCAAACAACTAAAAAACAAACAAACAAACACACTTAACAACTAGCCTAAAATATAAACAACTAAGCGAACAAGCTTACATCCTTCGCTTCATTAGAGAGAGCCCTCTCTGAGTCCGGGAAGGCTAGGTCCTAGGGCTCCAAAGATTTGTTTGATGTTACTCTGTCATTTGGTCCGTCAATCTTGCAAATCACGGGAACCTAACATAATGGCGATCATAGTGGAACTTTTCTGAGTTCATATCAATCTGAACATTTTTCAAGACTCACGGAAAGCCCCTCTTGAACTAAGCACAATACACTATTGAGCCACCTCATTGCCACACTAACATAATGGCGATCACAGTGGGACCCTGCTGAGTTAGTGACAAACTAAGTATACCTTAGAACTTCAAAAATCCCTTGGCTCAAGAATATCCAGTGATTATCAGCCACCTCATCACCACACTAACATAATGGCGATTATGTTGAGACTCCCTGAGTTCATGACTTTCTAGCAAACTGTTATTAACTCATTAGTCCTTCAAGATTAAATCATAAAATCAACTGATAAAGCCATTAGAGTAAACTCTCTTTGTCTCATCACCTTAGCCAAGTGCTGAAAAAAAATTTAGGACACTCTTACAAATCAGACTGCATCTTAAGAACTCAGAAAATAACCTCACAAAAAAATTTCTTTTTTAGATTGACTGTTCATATCAGTTTTGGTGGTGGACCATAGACAATATATCCTAAAAAAACCAAAAATATCCACTCGGCGACTCCACTAGCCTCTAGTAGGCCTTTTTGAAACTTTGATAAGCTTCCATAAACTATTATAAGACTGCTTTACAAACAGCCTTGAAAATTCTAAAGAAGTCTTAACCATACACTGAGCTAGTTTGAAAAAACTTAGAGAAAACAAGTTTTTGAAAACATTCATAACTTTCAGCTTCTCTAAAGTTTGAATCTGAAATCTGGCTTCACGAAGAATTTATACCAGATCTCATCCAGACCTGAATCCTCCTACTGTAGTTGATGACCTAGAAAATATTTTGTGGCAAAATTCTAAGACTAGTGATTTAACTATCGATAGGAGCCTTCATAGAGCAAGCTCTGTACCTGAAAATCTTACATCCTTGCTAGACCAAAATTTTGACTTGCGCCATACAAGAAATATTTTTAGAACTAAGTCACAACCTAATTTTGACCATTCTGATCTTGAGCCCTTAAACTTGCAACAGAGTTCTAGCGGAGAAGCATCTCCTACTACTCCACCTGATTTTCAGCTCCTCCACCACTTTAGCTCTTTCCATCCCAAGTCTACTCAAAATTAGTTTTCCTGTCCAAGTACCTCTAACACTCCCACTCACAACACCACTATGAAAATCGCTTCATCTCACGTACCAAATCCTTCACTTGTAAATTTACTAGTACCACCCATCATAGCAGCATGGTATGCACCCCTAGTGTTACCTCAACCTTTGGCACCTTTTCCAAATGACTATCAGTCTAGGATCCCACACTTCATCGGGGCTGAATCCACTACTACCCAATGAAATTTAGATAGAATGAATGATGCTTTTGATTACATGGAATTAGATGAAGAAACCATAAAAATGAGAATGTTCGCCCAAAGCCTAGGAGGCAAAGCTAAAAAATGGTTTAAAGGCTTAGCTCCTCATAGCATACACGATCTCTCGTCATTATACCAAACTTTCATAAACAAATGGGAAATCAAGAAAAACCCACTTCAAGTCCTCTCTGAATATAATGCTCTTAAGAGGAACACAGGTGAAAGTGTTCAAGATTATTGTACTAGATTCAACAGTGTCTATAACGCTCTCCCACCTAACATGAAACCTGCACCCAGTTTAGCTCTAGCAAAATTTCTGGAAGGTTTTGATCCGGATATGACATATCAGCTAAGAGAAAGAGAACCTACAACTCTAGAAGAAATGAAAAAGGAGGATATTAGTGCGGAAGAAAACCTTATTGAGAAGAGGGCTAGGATGAGATCAGAAAAGAAGGTCACATACCGAGATGAAACCTTTCCCTCTACATCCTCTTCTGATGCCAAAATAGAAAACCTTGACAGAAAAATGGAAAGAATGATAGAAATAATGATGGAAAGAATAATTCTCAGTGCTATAACACCTCCTAGGGACAACCAGCCAAACCCACAAACCAGAAACCAGAATCAAAACTTTATAAGGGACCCACCTCAAAAAAAACTGAGAGACAATGATCAACAAATCAGGCCTCCTT
Organism: Pinus albicaulis; assembly: GCA_034641835.2. Taxonomy (NCBI): domain Eukaryota; kingdom Viridiplantae; phylum Streptophyta; class Pinopsida; order Pinales; family Pinaceae; genus Pinus; species Pinus albicaulis. Next base: position 1,821,589,810 of record CM076580.1, read on the forward strand.
TCCAAGATAATTATCTTGACAAAGGAGAAAGATACATTGAACATATTGAGTAAAATCATCTAAACCTGATAGGCTCTGATAGCGAGGGTGAGGTTTATCTCACGGAAGAAGAACAAGGTTTCTTCTGCTTATACCAAGATGAATCTGACTATGAAGATTCCGAAGACCCTGAAATTGGTTTAAAAAATTCCATAATGGAATTCCATAGGCAATATGATCTTAGAAGTAATAAAAACCAAGAAAACACGAATAAAAACTAGGAAAAATTAAAAAAGATTGTTCAGATTCTGTTGTCAAGAAAACTCTTGATGCTATTCTTAAAAAACCAGCAAACAATGTTAATTTTATGGATAAGAAAGCTGATCTAAACAAAGACAAAACTAGCCAATCAAGCATTAACCCAAACTGTGCCAGCACTTCCACCAAGATCCCTGAAAATACCATCTTGAACAAATCTCCACATCAAAATCAAAAGGAAAGATCAGTGGAGAAGGTAATGGCTGAAAAAGCTGATGCAAACATGTCAAAAGCTAAAGTACCTTTCATTTTCGAAGGGGAAATTGCTAAAATCAAAATAAATGTGCCCCTAACTGAAGTGATAGCTCAAAATTCCTATAAATCGCAGGTTATGAAAATCTTAAAAATAGGAAATAATACCGACACTTTGCACTTAGCTGATGACACTCTCGACCTGTTATTTGGACCAAAGATAGAAGTAAAGTATCAAGAAGGAACCACTACTCCTTTTTACATCAGCTTAAATGTACATGACCAGATCCTACATAACACTATGCTAGATTCCGGTGCCTCTCACAATCTCATGCCTAAAGTGATAATGGACAAATTAGGCTTAGAAATAACCAAACTTTACAAAGACTTGTACTCTTTCGATTCAAGCAGAGTCAAATGTTTGGGCCTAATCAAAGACCTATGTGTAAGTCTAGCACAAGTCCCAACTAAACATTTGGTTATGGACATAGTGGTAGCAGACATTCCCCCGAAATATGGGATGCTTTTATATAGAACCTGGGGGGCTAAACTACAAGTAAACATTCAGTTAGACATGTCTTATGCTACTATTCCTGTTTTCAACCAACCAAGAAGATTATACTGTGAATCACACATGAAATATATGGTCAGTAGTCAAGAGAAATCGGAAAACATACCTCTTTATTCCATACATTCAAACATGGATTCCTTTATCTTACACCTAGAAGATGATACTGATGAAAACACAAGTGAAACTAAAACCAGTTCAAACACAATATCACAGCTAGACCAACCTCTGTATGATGAATTTGACACTCAAAACTATCATGACCCTGAACAATTATGTCTTGATGAGAGGGAATTTGATTTTCTAAAAACAGAGATACATCAGAAAACAAAAAACATTATACACCCTCAAACAAATTGCTCAAACCAAGGACAAACATTAACAGTAAAATCAAGAACCTTTTTCAAAACAGAAGCACTAGAGGACTTACATAATACAAACCTCTTTGGAAATCAGGGGCAGGGGATTATGATGTTCTTACCATACTTAAATACTTCACCATCCCAAATCTTTACCTCCCCGAATGAAACCTTGACTATTGACACAACTGTTAAAGATCCTGGAAGAATGCCTGATAAACTTGATATGAAGGAATTTGATAGTTGCAGTCCAAAAACACCTAAGCTGATTGAGCTAGCTAAAATTATGACCTTACATCAAATATTAAGGACTACCAGAATATGCAAAATTATTCAAGATACTAGTGCATGTCGAGAAAACTGTTTGAAACACTGTGACACTGCCTTCAATTCAAGAAACAAATTTGACAAAAGGAAATACAAAAATCTTGATAAAAAATTAACAATCAAAGACAATATAGTTGGACATAGGATTTGTGTTGATTTCATAAACAAAAATACACACCCCCGGAACAGAAATTATATTTTTCCTAAACAAGACCATACTATGCAAAAACTAGGAGTTTCTAATCATGTGGTTTTGAGTGATAATTTTTCAGGATACCATCGAATAATACCACTTCAAATAGATCAGCTCAAAGATTTCTTCAAATATACTAGTGGAAACTTCATGTTCAAACCAATCTTTCCAAAACCAATGAACACAGAAGATGCCCTCAGGAAAGCTATGTTCCCGATTCTAAATTTCCTTTTCATGATGTACCTTGATGATGTCATCATATGCTTTAAAAATGACAAAGAATATCTGCATTATTTGAAAAATATGTACAGCAAAAGGAGAAGTGGAGATCAAAGGTATAAAGAAGTGCAGCAGGAAGACACAGGGTTGTTTAGAGATTCATGCATGAATCCTTATGTTATGCTTACAAGAGAAAATTTTCCAAATTTTTCTTTTCAAGAGCTGAGTGGGCCAAGAGCATCAAGAGATCCTTATGAAGATAAGATGTTCAAGTTTCATCGTTTTCAGGAGTTCTAGTTTTCAGATTTTTCAATTATTGTACATACCATCGCTTGAAGAAATAAATCAAAAAACATAAAATACAAAAACAATAGAAAATTTGAAAAAAGAGGGCGGTTTGAAAACACCATGAAAAGCCCCATATTCAAAAAACAGTCATGCTTAAAGTGTGCAAGTCTAAATGCCACTACTAGTGCTGGAAAGATATCTTGTTCAGTTATCTAGCCTAATCATAATTGAGCATGTTTTAAATTGATTTCTGATAAGTTAGTGAGAGGGATGATATTCAAATTGTGTAAGCTTGAATTATCAAAGAAAGTAGATTAGGAAGAGAATGTTGGTTCCACACACTCAAAATAGAACCAAAGAGAAAAACAGGGTTGAAAAACAATTTGTATACCTTCGGCCTGATTTTTCTAAGTTTCATCTTGTACATAAATAATTTTTGTGTGCAACTTGTTTTTATGCCGCAAACGCATGACAAATCGGATTGTCTAATCCTGATTTGATCATTTTTTTCAATTTCATGCTTTAGACTAGAGAATGAAATCCTGTCAAACAACTTAATTTTGACAGTCGATCATAGTATAGGTAGATAATCAAAAGAGTTCATCAGTTTAATCTGAACTCCTGGAAGATATAAGTGTAGCATTAGATATTTTTTCTTTTTTTTCAAAAAAAAATATATCTTGTCAATGGTTTCTAGTCCAAATGCACCTAAAAGAAGAAAAAATGCTAGGAAATGTCGCTGGGTAGGTAGATATGACTTTGATGCTAATCGTGCTATCAATTTTCAGAAATAACATCAAGAAAGGAAGAAATTTGCACCAATGGATAAGGCACTAGTCTTCACAAGCTAGAGATCTGCAATTTTGGACACCTCCTGAAAAGGAGCTGCCCTCCCCAAATGGAACCACTGTTAGTCATCAGTATTTTTTACCTGTTGCTGATGACTAGTTTCCTTAGCTTAGTTTTCTAGAATTTGATCTCAAAACTGTCAAGTCTGTCATCTAGAAAACACCCCAAAACAATTTTTGTCCTCCTACCCCTTCCTGTCAACCTATGATGAGGAAAAAACCCAGTTGACAAGTCCTATCTGATTTCAACAAAATATTCCTGTCTATAGTTGTCATAGTTGTAAATTATTTGCCGTCATTTACCCTTGTTTTCTCAAGCCATTTGCTATTCAAAGGTTGACAAATTATCTGCTCTTCTATACCTGGTCATCTTGTCATGTCACAATCTGATCATGCCTAACAAAACACTCAGAATCTGTCAAAATTGTCTCTAAGTTAGATAGTGGTGTTTAGGGATTTTTTCCTTGGCAAAGATATCCTAAGCCAAAAAGCCTCTGTCTAGTACCAATCATCCATAGATTATCTTTCCCTATTCTGCAAAACAAGTCTTGATCCATCCATAGGTCACACACCACTAAGAGGTCACTTTGTCTTATTTCAGAAGAAGTTCAACAAAGATCTAAATCAAGAAAAGAGAAGGTTTGTTGCTATCTGAATAAATCTGCTTGAATCAGGTATAATCACCATGAAACACCAAAGGAGCTCTCCAAGGTTCAAAAGAATTTTTTTTTACATCTCTGCAAGGGTGTAATTAAATGATGATTAGTATGCAAAGGAGGGGAAAAAATGAAAGTTCAAGCAGGCTCCCCTTGTTGAAAATATTTGCCATAAAAAATCAGATGAAGAGCTGTAAAGTGAGAGCAACAAGTGTACATGTTATAAATTTGGAGGCTGCCTGAAGAACATAGATCACTCATCAAGTCAAAATGAATAACAAGGACCGAGTAATGCTAATCAGCAGTACTGCATAAACTTTCCAAAGAGCATCATCATGTAGGGGATAAGAAGACAGCTACTTCTTATGCTACCTCAAACCTAGGATGTGAACATTAGTCAAAGGGAAATTTCAAGATACCTCTGAAAACACAGTCAAAGGAGGTTAGTCAATAATGTTTTGTAGTAAGCATTCTCCATAATACAAATCACATGGTTTCTGGTCTAAGTGTTCACAATGATATTTTACAAAAGAATATACATCTCAGACCATGCCTCATACTGAAAAATGTCAGAATTCACTTTGTTTCCTATTGGTATTCTTCAAGCAGAGACACCTATTGCAAAGAAATAACATAGGTTTGAAATGGATGAAATGTCATGTGTATGGTGTAACCTCCTTCAAAAATCATATGGTTTGAAACAGTGATGATAACCTCCTTCATGAAACGCAGATGGTTAGAAAGACATGTTGTGGCCTCCTTCACAGACAAGAAGAGGGCCAACATGTTCTTAAGTGACTTCAGAAACTAGTGTGAGCCACCTCCTCCAAAGATGAACAGTAGGTGCATCACTAGAGTTTCAAATTGTGTATTGAGTAAGTTTTCTATTTGAAAGATAGGGTTGAAAATCAATGATGAGTCAATAAGAGTTCATAGGTTGAAAACCTATTTCATATCACAAGCAAAAGGATGGAATGTTGGTGTTACAGGACTCTGATTTTGTGTTTATGAAAACCTCCTTCAAAGGATAAATCAGAGGTTATTATTTTGATTAAAATAGCCTCTTCTAAATGGTGAAATTGGTAAACCAAGCTTGTTTTTAAAGTGACCTTTGCAACTGACATGAAGAGACAGTCCACCTAGATGACTTATGAGAAAAGGGCATTCTTGTTTCTTGGACAAATTCATTATGTTTTATCAAGGCTAACTCCCTCCATGTTATGAATGAAAGGAAAGCATCAAGAGCTACATGTTCAGATCAGTCAAAGGCAGAGGGCATATTGTTAAGATAGATGAATTTGCATTAATTAAGGGCCTTTTCATTTTTTTGTCACAAGAGTTTATGGGATAGAAGCATCATCCACGTCAAAGGCCAAAAGTGACATAATGGTGTTAAAAGGCCTCTATTGTTTTGTTTATAAAGACCTCCTTCAAATTAAATCTAAGGGTGGAATTTTTGACTAGGGATAGCCTCATCTAAATGGCCAAAGAAAGTAGACCAAGTTTGATTTTAAACTGACTTCTACATATGAATACAAAGAGACAATAGGGATGAGAAAGGCCTTGACACAGTGTTCCAAGTTTCGAGATGGCTTTTGAGGAGATAAAACACATCACAGTCTCAAAGAAAACTTTCAATGTAAATAAGAACAAACACTTTTTGTTTTTATATGGTTTTAAGAAGTTGTATTAGTGATTTTTGAAGAGGATTCAAAAAGTCTGTTTTGAAAAGGTGAAAAATTGGTTAAAGGGCTGCCTCAAATAAAAAATGCAAATGGACGTTCTATTCAAAAGGTTCATTCAAACCACCGAGGAAATGGCGTTTAAATAACCCTCACCAAGTTTAAAAACTCAAGCAACGTTCATTTGGAATTTTGCAAACTGAATCATTGAGGGAGAACAGGTATTGAATGATTTCCAAATCATTTCGGGCTTGATTGAACACGCGGCGCACCTGTAGGTGTCTGCCGAACAAAACTGTGAAGGACGTGGCACGCCTGTAGACGTGCGTGGCATGCCTATGCCTGGCGCCCAAGGCCGACCTGACTAGCCTAGGCATGGCGCGTTTATTCGTTCAGAGCCCGCCCAGCAACCAAGTTTGAACATGTTCCTGCCCACTGAGCCAATACTCAAAAGGCATCAAAGACTCGTTTTTTCAAAGGTATTTACTGTCTCTTAGCCAAGTTTTTAGTTTGAGGGAGAGTTTGATAACAAATTTCAAAGAAAAACAGTGATTAAAAGGAGCAAATATTTGTTTTCAATGTGAAAGAGTTTTATTGTTGTAAGTGGTTGAATATAGCATAATCTTCAAGGAAAACAGAGTCTGTGTAGAAGGGATTTTTTCAGCTTAAAGGAGGTATTTTTTGTGCTGTGAATAATTGAGGATTTGCATAGACTCTAAAAGAAAAACAGAGTTTGATCAGAAGTTCTTTTAATCATTTTGAAAGAGTCTTTAAAAAACAATGATTTCAAAGAGCTCCATGTTTATCAAAACCACAGAGAGATAGTGACAAAAGATAAGGGATTTTGTCAGTTTAAAGGAGATCTTCTTACTGTAAATAACAGAGGGTAAAAACAGTGATTGAGGGGAAAGAGTTTTTATGCCAAAAATAAAGGGAGGCTTCTTTTCAAAAAACCACAAATATATCTTATAAAAGGTCTCTTTTCTCAAAAACAGTGCTGAATAAGTAAAATTGTTTTCATTTAACAAATACTTGTTTGCTAGCCTCAAAGAAAAACAGTGATTTGCAAGGAGGACAAGGTGTTTTTGGTTGAGAACCTATTTCAGTAATCATTTGAACAATTTTCCTTGGTAAGTGAATGAAGGGTATCAGAAAAAAAATGCCTCCAAAGAAAGACAACAGGAGTGGCTATCACAATAGGTATGAGCCTATTACAACTCAGGAAGTAAATGAATCTCCTTTAGGTCTCTTTAATTTTCATGAAGTAGGGTGCTTAGAATTTTGCCAAAAGGTCCAAGAAGTGAAAAGTCACCTTCCTTTGACACATTTGTTTTATTTAAGGCTGCAAGGGAAGCATGTCCATCTAGTGGGTCTGGATTTCAAACTCTCCCCTAGGGCTATCTCCAAAGCTACCAAGATCACCTATATCGAAGAAATTCGGTTCAAGCAAACATACCTAGATCTAAATCACTACAAAACCTTCCTAAAACCAGACCATCGGGATGCTTTCCAAGCTATTTTCCCTTTTTCCCACTTGTTGACCAGCTATGCCCCTCTCATGAAAATCATCATGAAGTATTTCACATGTGAAGGGAGGTTTTCCCAGATTTATGCTTATCACATCAGGCTTCTTATGCACTTCACAAGAACTCAATTACTGAACCTACCTTTCTTACTCTGTAGAAGCATTGACAAGATGGCCGCTACTGTCCAAAAGAATCCCTCCACTCAACAACAAGCTTGTCTATTTCATCATTCCCTTATCAAGATCATCATCCTCCATCAACTTGAGAAAAAGGGAGTTTCTTGGGACTCTTTCATCTTCCATCCCAATTTTTCCATTGCATCTTCATCTCATGCACCTTCCTCACCATCCACTCATCATGTTTCTCCTTCTTCTAGTAAATCCACTCCTAAAAGACAAAAATCTCCTATGATTGAGAGTGAAGAAGAGAAGAGGAAAACTAGTAGTGAAGAAAGGAAAAGTGAGAGGAGGCAAACTGCTGATAAACAAATTCAAAGTGAAGAATCTAAGTATGACAGTGAGCATAAAGAAGGAAATGATGAAGAGCATGAAAAAATTGGTGCTGAGCACAGCAGTCATGAAAAGGAACATGTTGGCAGCCCACACAACAGTGAGCATGATGGTAAAGAGCACAATAGTCATGAAGAAAGCAGGGAAAAATATGAACAAGACAGTCCTAAAGATGACAAACAAAGTGTCAGCCAAAAAAGTGATGATGAGGGTCATGACAGTCCCCAAAAGGACACTTATGATGAGACACAAGACAACCCTCAAACAAGTAATGATGGTGACAATCAAACACCAAACAGTGAGCATTCCAAAGAGGGCAGCATAGAGAAAAATGACCAAATCAGTGACCATGAGCATAGCAGTGATAAAGAAAAACAAGGCAATCTTCAAATGGAAGAAAACAATGACAAAGATGATGATGGAAGTAGCAAGGTAAAACACAAAGTTGAGCAAGTGCAAATAGATAAAATTCCTCCCTCTTCTCCTCCACACAGCCAAGAGCATGTACTAGTTGCCTCTCCTAGGCAAGGGGCCATGACTCTTCCTCCAAAAGTGACAAAGCCTAGAAACAATAGATAAGCAAAGAAAAAGACCACTCCAGCAGTGACTAGCAATGTCACAAGAGCACTAAGAAGTAGAGGCAAACTGCCTAAAAATAGCATTGTTGAATTACCAAAGAAGAGGCGGACGAAGAAGTCTATCCAAGGCAAGGGGAAAGAGAAAGAGGAGGGTAGTCATGAAAAGGAAAAGAAGTTTGATATCATACAGATAAACAGTGATGATAGTGATAATGAAGCTAGAATCTTTGAGGCTCTCTTGCGAAACAGAGAAGACAAAATTCATGACTTACAAGCTGATCTAGAAAGCTCAAAAGACTTCATACATGTTCTACAAATAAAAAACAAACAAATGAGTGGTCAAATGGAATTTTTCGAGGCACGGGCTTTCAAATATCAAATGAAGGCCTCCAAATCACAAACCAAGCTTGAAGAACTTATGGGAATATTTGATGATACTGAAGAAGAGGAGAAGCCAAGGAGAAAGAGGCCTAGGACTATGGGACTCAAGAAAGCTTTGGAGAAAAATAAAGAAGAAGAGGCAACCCTTGTTTGATTTTATCCTCTTACTCAATTGCTCACCCAAGAAATAGAAAATAATAAAGAATCATGGCTTGAAAGGGCCAATAAACATTTGGAGGATAAGTTAGAGAAAGCTAATAGAGACTTGAGCCTACAAAAGAAGATGACCGGGCACTACAAAAAGCTAAATCAATTGGCCCGAAAGAAATTGAAGGTTGCACAAGAAAAGCTCAAGGCTGCCCGAAAGAGGTGCTCAGTAGAAAAAGTGGAGAAAGGCACATCAGCGCTTGCAATCTTGGCCTCATCTTCTCTACATGTTTCTAAGAACCCATAAGGGGCTTGCTCGCCAAAGTTGAGTAAATTTTGACAAGATTTTGTTTTTTGACATTTTTGGGCCTAATTGCAGAAATTCATGGGCGCCGCCATTTTTGTTTGGAGCATCCTCAAAGGTTGAGAGTGGTATAATTAGATGAATTAAATTCAAGGGCATCTACTCAGAAAATTTTAGATCCAAAGGATGTGTTTTGATCCCCCAAAGAGGCGAAAAACAGTGATTTTTTGACTTTCTGCCTCACATATCAGCAAAGGGCTAATTTATGGTTTTTCCCACTCAGTTCAGTTTCTCACATACTTCTAGTGATCAGTTTGGGAAAAATAAAGTATTTTCCAAAACTAGACATCCAGGGCTTTCCAATGAGCTAGCACAAGTCTCGTTTCGACATCGGGAGGTCCCTCAAAAGTTGTCTGCAAAACAGGGAATGTTCTGCTGCTACGTTCCTGTAGCATTTTGTCAAAAAAGCAGTTTTCTGAAGTGGCTTATCCAAATGTGCGCCAGGCCATTTTTAGCCATTGTCAGTGATGAAAAGTCAATATTTTTTCCTTTTTTAGCATTTTATAGATATTTTGGAGATATTTTATGCCTTGGGCATTGCAAAGCCTCAAGGACAAAATCAGATATTTGTTTTTAGCCTATGAGCTTCTAGTCAGTTTTGTGAACCTTATCTTCTCATTCTCCTATATAACTCATGGAGAATCATTGTAATATTGTTGGTTGAAGAGTTGATAAACAAGCTGGAATTTGAAGAGTTTAAGAACTTGACTGAGCTTAGAGCAATATATGTTATGAGTTTTGATGATCAGACTTGTTTTATGGAGTGAATAGCTTGACTTGCTTGCCTTGATGATGGAGAGGATCTATGTGCAGGATTCCATGGCTTGGTAAATGGTATTGTACTCCTTTTCAGTTATGTTTTCTTAGTTTTCCACATATGTATCCATGTTTCTTGCTTGTTGTATGTCAGTAAAGAATAGTTTGAGGTATGCCCATTGAGGCTCATCAAATTTCCTGATTCATTACAACTTCTATGTTTTCATCCTTCTTAGTCATGTCAAAGGATTCTTAACTGCCCTTTGGTCCACTAGAAACTTGTTATTTATTTCCTTAATGATTAATATGACATGCTATCTTGTTTTATTCATGGTATGCCCTACTTACTCATAGATATTTAAACCTCATTAAAGAAATCTCCTTTGAAGTATTGACTATCTAGGTTAAATCAGAGAGGTCTTGTTTCAATCTTCCCCTCTGCCTATACTTGCAGACTTATTTCAAATTTCTCATCAGATTAAATGTGTTTCTTAGGAGTTTCATTTCCACATTTTAAGTTGTTGGTTTGTCTTACATGTGTTCTCAACCACTGAAGGTGATTTTCCCAAAGTTAGAGGGTCTTATACTTCTATGCATCACTTGAATGTTTATTTTATGCATCTATCAGTTTGAGTTTGATTCATAGTGATCAATGGTTATCACTACCACATGAATACTTGTTGTTTAAACTATTTATGCTTAATATCCCTTTGTCTTGCACAAACTTGATGTTCATTTCACTTCATAAACCACCTGAAATATCCATTCGCTATACTAAATCGTCCTTGCAGTACACCCTACCCATTGTCTCGACATCTTTGGCTTGATTTTGACCCCATAGCCCAGTTAATCTCATTTTCTTATTCTATTTTGATCCACTTGATTAGTTTTTCCTCCAAACAACTAAAAAACAAACAAACAAACACACTTAACAACTAGACTAAAATCTAAACAACTAAGCAAACAAGCTCACATCCTCCGCTTCATTAGAGAGAGCCCTCTCTGAGTCCGGGAAGGCTAGGTCCTAGGGCTCTAAATATTGGTTTGATGTTACTCTTTCATTTGGTCCGTCAATCTGCCAAATCACGGGAACCTAACAACGGGAACATCAGACTTGAAATGGGGATCCAACAGAGTATAATATCTATAATTTTCTCTCTCCCTTAGGCCATACACATGAGAGGCTTTTATACTCCCTCAAAGTAATTTCAGTAGTTGGAAATAGTTGGGCCACAGTCCAGGGTGGTTGAATTACGGGAATAACCATCACCTTGCCATGAAAATAAGGAATTTATATATTTTTTAATGATTTAAATGGCACACACGGAAAAGTATGAACGGTCTCGCGTATATACGTGGAAAAGTCTAGGCATAATCGTGTATGGGAATTTTAACACTGTTTTTATGAATTTGTTCAAGTTTGGAAGGAAAGTGTGCCTAGTGCCAAAGAGACAATCATTATTCACATGAGGGTGAAAAATGATGCTATAACACCAACAAAAATGAATTTTTCACACTTAGGTTCTAAGGCTTTATGTTTTGCATCTGGAGTATGGGCCCCACCATCACTTCCAAAAACATGAAAGTGACTTACATCTGGTTTGATTGAGCTTCAAGCTTCTTCTGGAGTTATATTCCATAAAACCTTAGTAGGAGTGTGATTTACTATGTAATTTGTATAGTTAATTACTTCTACCCAAAAATTGAGACTATATCCTTTAGATTGAAGCATACAATTAGCCTTTTATTTTAAGATGTGATTCTTCCTTTTAGCTACACCATTTTTTTGTGGGGTATATGGAACATTATGTTTCAATTGAATGCCATGCTCAGTGCAAAAGTTGATAAATTTGTTGTTAACATATTCTCCTCCATTGTCTGATCTTAACTTAAGAATTTGATGTCTAGATTGTTCTCAACAAAGACCTTAAAGGGCAAAAACATGTTAAAAACTTCACTCTTGAGTTTTAAGAAGTATACCCAAGTGTGTTTGGAAAAATCATCAATGAAAGTTAAGAAGTACTTTCAAACAGAGAAAGAAATAAAAATTAACTAGACCACTTAAATCACTGTGCACAAGCTGCAAAGGGGCTGAAGCGTGCCAAGAGGCACGTTTGTCAAAACTATCCCAATGATGTTTTCCGAGTACACGTCTGGAGCAAACACCATCTCGCCAAGATACCATAGGAAGACCTGTCACCATATTTTATTTACAAATATTTTGAAGAGAGCATTATTTTAAGTGACCAAATCGATCATGTGAAAGTTTGCTCACTTCATCATTATGAGCAACAAACACAGACGGATTACATGATGACCCAAAGTTGTCAAACTTATACAACCTTGTGGAATCATCGGCAATGTCAGTAGCTAAAATATGTCTAGGATATTTGAGGTCCTTGATTACAAAATCATGAGGTGAGAATTCTACTTTTTTCCCTTCACCTGAATGAGTTATCTGATAAACAGATAGAAGCTTGCAGGACAAGGTAGGAACACATAATACATCATTAAACTGACCATTATCTAGATGAATGGTTCCATATCCTACAACACTGAGAGATCTATCATCACCAACATAAATACATTTGGTGTTACAATAATTTAAAGAAGAAAACATGGCTTTATTTTTGGCCATGTGGTAAGAAGCTCCAGAATCAATGAGCCACTCATGAGAATGATAAGAAGAAGATACATTGAATGCATAACCAGATCTTGATGCTTGCCAACCACAAGCAAAAAGTGCCATCTTGAAGATGAAGTTGAAGGGTTCTCCAAATTTATGTGGTGATTCTTCATTACTACTTCCAAGACTTCCACATTCTTAAAACATTTGGACTCTACATGGCCATCACGATTACAAAAGTTGCAATGTCTATCTATTTTCTTCCCTTTGTTTTTATTTGCCTTATCAGTTTGGTGAGTTTATTTTTCAGTTTGCTGCTAAAATTCCTTAAGACCCTTGTTTGGTTTAGGACCATTCTTTTTAGGATACTACTTGGGATTCTTTTGATATGGTTTTTTTTGGGCTAATAAGGCTTTCTTAGATAATTTCCAGTATTGATAAGACCAAGGTGTAAGAGTTTTTCTTGTTCTCTTATCAAAGAATCACAAAAGGAATCAAAAGACGGGGACTTGTAGGTTGTTCCTTGAGAAATGAGGGCTTCTCTAGTGGAATGGAAGGTGGAAAAAAATATAGAGTACGCAGGTCCAAGCTTAGCAAGAATGGAATAGATAAGGCTACCATATTCCTTTTTGACCTTACAACCTTCTAAAAGAAGTCTAAGGGTCTTGAATTTGGACAAAAAATATTCAATAGAGGAGAAATTATTGGGGTCCAAAGTAAGCAACTCATTTTAAAGATGGTGGGAACTGATTTCATTTTGAATGACAAAAATAATATTTAGTTTTTTTCATAGCCACATCAGGGGTGTCAATTTCTTGGATATGAAATCAAAGATCTTGAGCAATGGAAATTCCTATCAATCCTATTGCTTGATCTTGTTTATTTTCCCATTTAGCGGCTTTATCTCCATCGGTAGGTTTATTTTCTTGTCCTAAGGCTATTCTATAAAGTGCTTAACTTCTAAGTAAGTCTATCATGTAGGATAGCCATTGGAAATAATTGATGCTATTAAGAATAACCGGACATGCACTTTCTATTTAAAAAAAACTGAAGCTAAAAAAGGTTGAAACTAACTGCTCCAATGGAAAGATCTCAAAAAATTATGTTGGTTAAAAAAAACGGCTTCCGGATGAAGAAGTTATGCATTTCTGAAAAAATGTGTTGCAGATGCCAAATAGTTACGTGAAAGGTTGAACGCTGATGATGAAGTTCTACTTAAAAAAAAAAATCCCCCCCTTAATACAATAATCTCACTTAAAAGAAAAACTACTTTATGTGACCCACTTTTATAAATAAGTGAGAGTCACTTTTACATGTGCTTTTGAAATAAAACCCTCTTTTTAAAACCGATAACTTGCCAAAGGGCATTATAAGAAAAAGTAACTTAACAAAAAACTTTTTATGAAAATAAGCTTGAGAGAGAGACTTGAACCCAAGACCTCTATTCTCATAAACTAATTTTACACCAACTGAGCTTGTAAAAGGATTCTGTAATTGTTTGAAAGGAGGAAGGGTTTTTTTTTTTTCTCTTCGAAGTGTGTGTTTTTTCCTGCAAAAAAAAACACAAAAATTCATGCACAAAAAAAACGAAATGTAATTCTCATGGAAAAACGTTATATTTTCGGTTAGCCTTACCGACAACTATCCTTTTTTTCGCTATTTATGATTTCCCGAGATCGCACAAAGACGCGAGGAAAAAGCATACATAGTAAAAAAAATATCGTCTTCATGTTTCTAATTTGTCGAGATTGCACACAGCGCAGAGCAACGAGCATACACAGAGAAGAGGGTATAGATCCGACAAATAAAAAAAACTATAAACTAAAAAAAATATATATATATATATATTAAATATAGCTGCAAAAACAATACTTTATACCTCCAGATCTAAAATGACATAACTCAGGCAACTGGAAACATTTTCGCATGAAACGAAAGGGGTTCCTCATTGTAATAGAAGCTCTAGACACAACTAAGCAGTTCTCTCGGCCCAAAAGTGGTCAGAAATAGTAGATCTGGAAAATGACAATCGCATGCAGTCAAATCAGCTTCGGATTTGGATCAACAACGGATGCGACCCTCAAAATGGCTCTGATACCATGTAGGAATTTACAGGGTAAGTTCCTTAGATCAAACACCAAAGGTCACCACTCACAAACAGATCACAAATTAGTACACTCGTATTTGACGTGGTAATTAAAACCCTTGAAGAGGGAAACAATCCATGACCTGAGCCAACACAGCCACTTCAGGCAATTTATTAATATAAAAAAGAAAATTTACATAAGTTTCTCTCATAAAACGGTTACCGAACAAATAACCCTCCATACTCTTTAAATAGAGATCATGGATCATTCGGGTGCTAATACACGAATGAAATGTTGGTAATACTGAGGAGAGAGTGAATTGTCAGATCACTACATATCTTGACCGCCAAATTACAAGTTACAAATGTACATAGTAAAGAAACACACTTTACCTAACTCTACACTAGACCAAGTTATACTTAACTATTTCCTATGTGTCGGAATATCCTAACAATACATTTCTTGATGCAACTAGTCAATCACTCACTTAAAAGGTGTTGGGTTCAATACACACGGGGTATGTTGTAACATAATAATAATGTTTGATTTGTTGGCGAGATCCATCCTTAAAATAGATTAATATAAATAATTATGATTACTATGTTATGACTTGATGTAATGTATACAAGGCCTTTAGGTAAATCACTTAACCCTTCACCAAAAGAAAATAATCCATTGAGTAAATATTAATTTAAAAAAAAAAAAAATTAAATTCAATATAAATTCTCCATGATCCCACCTTGGAATTATATGCAAGAATATATTGTTGAAATTTCGTTTCATTGATTTCAACCCAATCAACAACCAAAAGAAGCCATGCTTTCGTTGAGGAAATTGATCAGGAAGATCAATATGTTTGGGCTCAAGAACATCTTCATTTAATTGTCCTCGTCGTGCCAATTGAAATGGTAGGTGGTAAACCCCGTGAATCCTCACGATTGAGGAGATATGCCAGATCAAATTTGGAGGCCCATTCTGTGGTAAAGAAGCCCCAAATTGTAATATTTATGGCATCTTGATGATTGGTCAATTTTACAATTAAATATGGAATTAATGTTTAAAAAAAATGATAATTGGTATGTGCCTTGAGTTTCCTAAGTCATTCCTCCTTCAAGCAATAAAATCCACTTCAAGTTGCCCCCCAAGGAAAATTAAATTTTACTCCATAATATTTATTTTGAAAATTCAAAATTCAAATTTTAGTTGAGATCAACTCCCTCCTTTTGATGAGGTCGACCTCCCCCCTCTAGAAGGCTCTTTTATAATATAAATACATGGCTAGTATACCCTCCAAAGATATATTTCAATGCACGTAATTTGCAAATATTCTTTGTGGTTCCTGCAGCCTTGGGTAGTCACGCCTAGTTAAAGGAGAAGGTTGAGTTTGGAGAGGGTTTGGATTTAATTTTCATCCTTTGGTTGAATGGTTCTCGGTGAGAGTGTGGAATGATTTGAGAAGGTTTTCTATGAAATATTTTGGCCCTCTTTGAGGCAATGCTTATGAGTTAGAGGTGTAGGTCCTGTAGCCCATTTTCGGCCCTAGGACAGGAGTATAATTTTCATTGACCTGAGACATATGTCTAGATTTTTTCACCCCTATGTGGTAGGGAAAATATGAGCCTTAATTAATGAATCTATGGGAGATTTCATAGGAAATTTTGTGTATTTGGTTGAGATTTGTCTTGCCATATTTGAGGCTCATTTTAGGTTCTTCCAAGACTTATTGCACGCACCACTGAGGTCCATATTTTTTTCCCTGAGGTCAATTCAGACCCTTCTCTACACGATTTATGAGGATTTGTTTGACTCATTTTTAAGGGAATTCTTTGGCACCATTCAATGAATTTATGGGCTCTATATTTATACTATATTAATAATTGTTACCTATTTCTACCAACATGAGGCCACCATCTCAGGCTCATCACTGAGGTAATATTTAGACCTTATTGAGTTTTCTCATTTTCATCTCTGTGGCATTTCTGTGACAAATCATAAGGGCTATCTGTGGGTCTTTCCTTCGGTTGTATTACAATCCAAAGCATTGAAGGTTTATCTTTAAAATGTGAACATAATTAGATAAAAATTCATCTACACATCAAGTCTAAGGTTGTTTCTAAAGTTAATTCCATACATGAATTTGAGGTAAGGGTTTCATTGAGTTATTGCTTTTTTGGACTAGTTTGGAGTAAGACATCTTGGAGGAAAATATCATAATTATCTTTCACTATGCAACAAGCCTAATATTGGTCTCTTTGAAGAATTTTTGTGATACTCTTTGTATCAATTTATGGGGTGAAGTTAGGGCATCCTAAACCCTATTTTTGAGACACTATTTCAATAGATTTACAAAATGATTGAGGATCTATCATTTATGCTAAATTTAGAGGGTCAACTAAGCCAAATTATCACATCATCTTATGGAAAGCATATATTACATCAAGTCATAATTAAGGTCAAATCAAAGGTTGGAAAAACTCTATCAAATCATGAAGTGTTTTGAAGAACTAATTTGCAATGTTATCTGAAGCATACTCCCATTGACCATATTTGAAGAACTTATTCACTTCAAAGAAAATATATTAGAAACATACCATAAAAAAATTATGAAGTAAATCAATGACATCTTATGGGAATATCATTTGGATATTTCCAGTGGTATAGTAAGAATGCCATCGTAATGAAGCAATATATTAAGCACTATGAAATCTTCAGCGAACTTGAGATCACTCAAGGGCATCTTTAGGCATATCACTTGGAAGTCAATGGCACACTTAACATCAGCAAACTTGAGATCACTCAAGGGCATCTTCAGGCACAATAGTGGCACACTTTACATCACCAAAATTGAGGTATGAAGCATGCTATGTGTTAGGTCCCTATATTACTAGTATAGCCCCTTATTGTTGTTATTGTACCCTTGTAACCCCCATTTTGATATTATTGTGCCCTTAAATTATTATTTTTAGGTCGGATAGGATTACATTGTGGCCCACTAGGATTACATTATGGCCCCATGGACTCCTATATATAGAAAGGAGGTTTTGTAAATTGTATCATCCAAGAATTGTTCATTAATTTAATGTATTGGAGGTTTCCCCCTCGAAGTGGCTTATTTCTAAGGCGTTGATACCTCTTTTCTTCTAATTTTGGAGCTAGTTACACAACATTTGGTATCAGAGGTTTGGATTCTAGAGTTTCGCTGCTCCAAATAGGTCATTGTGGCATTTTCGTTATAACGTTTTTTTTACGAGGCTTCAGAAGCTGAAATTTTTAGGGTACGAAGCCGAAATAAAATGGAACATGGAAAAAACATTTCAGAGCTTGGTTCGCAATATTTTCGGAGATATGATCTGTGGAAGTTAGGTCCTTTTTCAGGCTCCTAAACAGGTCATTGCGGCATTTGCGCTATAACTTTTTTCCTACGAAGGTTCAGAATCTGAAATTTTTAGCGTGCGAAGCCAAAATTCTGAAGCAACTCGTCAAAAACTTTCAGATCTTGGTTCGTAATATTTTCAGAGATATGATCTGTGGAAGGTAGTGCTTTTTCAAGCTCCAAAATTTCATCTCAAAGAGGTGATCGTGGGAAAAGATTCATAACTCTCTCTCTAAGAATCAGATTGAAGTGTCGTAAAAAGTGGCTACAAGTACACGGATTGTAGTTTCTTGGCTATTAATTTCAAAGCCGAAGAACAAAACAGTGACATGTGGCAAGTCGTACAAGTTCACTCTACTAAACCAGTCCAAAATTGGGTCATTGTGGGAGATTGGAAATAACTTTGTCTTGAAGAATCCAAATCAGATCAGACCTATGGAATTTGAAAGAAGCTTCAGAGGGCTACTACAAGGCTGCATTTTAGATATTGAAGATCCCCAATTACAGAGATAATTCAATTTCAATATCAAGCTCCTCAAAAGCAAGTAAAATGTGTGCATTTTTTTCCGAATTGCATAAGTCTTGTTTGAATAATCAAGTTGAATTGCTTCCAAGGGCATATTGTAGAATAGATATCAGTATTGGATTCTAAAATGGCCCCTAAAAATAATTTAATTCCCATTAAGCCTTTATAAGGCTCTACTATGACTCATGAAGACGAAGAATGGCAACATGACATATCAAAATTACAAGAGCAAGTGCAACAAATTTCACTCTCGCAAAGAACAACAAAAAATGAAATGGAAGTTTTGAAGAAAGGCATGGCAACTAATATGTATGGTTTGAAGAAAGGCGTGGAAGCTAAGATGAATGGTTTCGAAGATAATATAGATGGCATGGAAGTGGGCATGGAAGCTAAGATGGATGACAAGAAAGACAACATGAAAAACATGAAGAATGATCTAAAAGCATACATGGAAGGCTTGATGACAAGCTTAAAACAAGAAATGATTCCTAATGGAGGAAATATAGTAGAAGAACCTCATGATGAGAACAAAATAAATGTTAATCTTGATTTCATAAACTCTAATGTTGGTGGGAAGAACCACCATATTCCAAAAATGGATATGAGGAAGTTTGATGGAAATGATCCTCTAACATGGATACTACATATGGAGCAATATTTTGATCTCCATAACGTGCAAAACACACAAAAGGTACGCATTGCAACTTTACATTTAGAACAAAATACATTTGTATGGTATCGATGGCTTTGCTCCCGTAAAAAAGTTGTCACTTGGTCAATTTTTACAGAGGAAATGATAGCACATTATGAGGATACAAAGAGCAACACCTTCTTTAGCCAATTGATAAATCTCAAACAAAAGGGTTTAGTGGGGCAGCACAGGACTTCCAAAAATTGAATATAAGGGTAACTGATATTCCAGAGGAACACAGGATTTATTTCTTCATAGGCACTTTAAAGGATAACATCCAACATGATGTTCGCATTTTGGAACCTGATTCATTGGAGAAGGCATTTAGGTTGGCAAGAAAAGTTGAATGTAAAATTATGGCGACAGGAAGCCTACCACTCAATTCTATAAAGAAGGAAGTGTTGCTACACCTAGCTTTCCACAACATACAAGGTTGAAACCACAACAATTGGAAGAAAAAATAGCAAACGGGCTTTGCTATAGTTCTGATAGAAAATACACTAAAGGTCATAAGTGTGCTGAGAAGAAATTATTTTACATAGATTGTGAAGAGGAATAAGAAAATGAACAAGAAAAGGATATACACCAGGAACCAGCCCTAGAAGAGGAATAAATGGACTCGATTATATCGTGTAATGCACTGGCAGGAATCACCACTCCTCAAACTCTCAAGATAGAAGGAAATATCAAGAATAAAAGGGTAATAGTGTTGATTGATTCAGGTAGCACCCATAATTTTATTCATTGTAAGGTAGCCAAGGAATTAAATTGTTTCCTATACCCAGCACCAGAATGTTAAGTGATGGTTACAAATGGAGGAACTATAAATTGCTCTAGAAAATGCCATAATATCAAGCTAACCATGGGGGAATATGTATTGACTAGTCCAATGCTATCCATTCCTATGGGGGGTGCTGATGTTGTACTAGGAGTACAATGGTTACAATCTTTGGAGATGGTAGCTTTTAATTTTCAAGAACTTTTCTTGAATTTTTTTTTTAAAGGAAAGGAAGTCGAATTACGGGGTATTGCAGGGAAGCTAGGAAGGATAATAAGCTCTAATTTAATGACAAAGCTTCTAAAGAAAGAAAAATGAGGCGTAATTGCACAATTATGCTCACTAGAAGTTCCAACATCAAAATCATCTATTTCTGCAGATCTCCAGCAAGTCTTGGACAATCATTCGAAGGTGTTTGAAACTCCCAAAGGACTCCCACCTATTTGTGATCATGATCATGCTATTCATTTGATTCCAGGAAGTGTTCCTCCAAACATCAGGCCTTATAGATATCCTTATGTCCAAAAGAGTGAAACTGAACGTATGATTGGAGAAATGTTAGAGGCAGGTATAATTCAACCTAGTCAAAGTTCTTTCTCTACTCCTGTAGTATTGGTACACAAGAAGGATGGATCATGGAAAATGTGTCCAGATTATAGGGAACTCAATAACCTCACCATTAAAGATAAATTTCCCATTCCTTTGATTGATTAATTATTGGATGAATTACATGGAGAAATTTATTTTACCAAGTTGGATCTTCGTTCAGGATATCATCAAATTAGAATGAAGACTGAAGATATTCCAAAAAAATTATTTCAAACTCATGAGGGTCATTATGAATTTTTGGTCATGCCTTTTGGCCTTACCAATACACCTTCTACATTTCAAGGGTTGATGAATTCCATTTTCAAACCCTTCCTTAGAAAATCTGTGCTGGTATTTTTTGATGATATACTAATCTACAGCAGGTCTTGGAAGGATCATGTTGAACATGTTGATAGGGTGCTCAAACTATTGCAGGTTAAACAATTATATGCAAAAACATCCAAATGTTTCTTTGGAGTACAAGAGGTGGAATATCTGGGTCATACTGTATCTCATGAGGGCGTTAAAGTAGACCCTAACAAAATTAAAGCCATTAAGGAATGGAAAGTCCCCACAACCATAAAGCAGTTGTGAGGATTTCTCGGGTTAACAGGGTATTATCGCAAGTTTGTTAAGAATTGTGGGAGAATAGCAGCACCTCTAACAACATTATTGAAGAAAGATGCATTTTCATGGACTCCTGAAGAAACTATAGCCTTTGAACATCTTAAAGAGGCAATGTGCCTAGCACCGGTCTTAGTTATGCCAAACTTCACAAAAACCTTTATTGTGGAATGTTATGCCTCAGGAAATGGAATTGGTGTTGTTTTAATGCAGGAAGGAATACCCATTGCTTTTCAAAGTCGTCCAATCAAAGGAAAGTATTTACAGAAACCTATTTATGAGAAGGAAATGTTAGCAATACTGCATGCACTAAAATAATGGCGAACTTACCTAATGGGAAAACACTTCAAGGTAAAAAATGATCATGATAGTCTTAAACACTTTTTGGAACAAAGACTATATTTAGAAAAGCAGCAAAAATGGGTCACAAAGATGTTGGCTTATGACTTTGAAATAATCTACAAAAAAGGAAAGCTTAATGTTGTTGCAGATGCACTATCAAGAAAGAATGAAGAGGTGGAAGCATTGCTTTGTGCCATTTCTATTATCCAACCAGATTGGATAACCGAAGCAAGAGATGAATGGAAGAAGGACAAAGATGTATGGACACTCATTCAAAAGTTGCAGCAAGATCCTAGTACATCTGATACATTTAGTTCGAAAAATGATTCCTTATGGTACAAAGATCGCTTATATCTTTGTAAGAATTCCCAACTAAAACAAAAGATTCTTCTGGAATTGCACACTTCTCCTTTAGGAGGACACTCAGGATTTTTAAAAACTTACCACGGGGTGAAGAAAGAATTTTTTGGGATGGCCTTAAATCTGATATTCAAAAGTTTGTGGCGGAATGTTTGGTTTGCCAGCAGAATAAAGTTGAGACAATTAAGACCCCGAGACTTCTACAACCTTTATCCATTCCAAGTAAACGTTGGGAGGAGATTTCAATGGATTTTATCACAGGTTTACCTAAGTCCGAAGGAAAGAGTGTCATCATGGTGGTAGTTGATAGACTTACCAAGTATGCACACTTTTGTGCATTATCTCATCCATTTAAAGAAAGTACGGTTGCTACTACATTTATGGATAGAATTCAAAAGCTACATGGAAGCCCAAGGGTTATTGTGAGCGACAGAGATCCCATTTTTACTGGAAATTTTTGGACGGAGTTGTTTTCTTGTTTGGGTACTCAATTAGCTCATAGCTCATCTTATCATCCTCAATCTGATGGTCAAACTGAGATAGTAAATAAATGTTTGGAAGGATATCTTCGTTGTTTTGTATCTGATAAACAAACACAATGGGTCAAGTGGTTACCTCTTGCTGAATGGTGGTATAACACTTCCTTCCATACTACAGCAAAAATAACCCCATTTATGGCACTTTATGGATATCATCCACCATCCATCACATCATCTTTAAGGGAAAATTCGAAGGTTCAAGCAGTGGAAGATCACATCGAGCATCAACAAGAAGTTCTCCAACTCTTAAAGGATAACCTGAATTTGGCTCAAAATCGAATGAAACAACAGGCAGATCAACATCGCAGCGAAAGAAGTTTTGATGTAGTATATTGGGTATTTTTACGGCTACAACCATACAAACAAATGTCCCTCAAGCAAGCTATGAAGGATAATAAATTATCGCCAAAGTACTATGGTCCTTACAAGGTGCTGCAAAAGATTGGTACTATGGTATACAAATTGGAGCTTCCTTCTTCTTTGTGAGTACATCTATTTTTCCATGTTTCATGCTTAAAGAAGGTTATAGGTGAAAATCTTCTAGTTCAAACAATATTGCTAGAACTTGATGAGGAAGGAAAAATCATGTTGGAACATGAAGAGGTCACAGAAACAAGAACTCGACAGCTACGGAATTGATCAATTTCAGAGTATCTCATCAAGTAGAAGAACTTACCCACTGAAGATTCTACATGGTAGGATGAGAATTTTATACAGAAGCACCCAGAGCTACTCAAGCATTGAGGACAACACTTTTATGAAGGAGAGGGGCATGTTAGGTCCCTATATTACTATTATAGCCCCTTATTGTTGTTAGTGTAACCCCCTTATTGTTATTATTGTACCCTTGTAACCCCCATTCTGTTATTATTGTGCCCTTAAATTATTATTGTTAGGTTGGCTAGGATTACATTGTAGCCCACTAGGATTGCATTGGCCCCATGGACTCCTATATATAGAAAGGAGGTTTTGTAAATGGTATCATCCAAGAATTGTTCATTCTTGTAATGTATTGGAGGTTTCCCCCTCGAAGTGGCTTATTTCTAAGGAGTTGATATCTCTTTTTTTTCTATTTTTGGAGCTGGCTTCACAACATTTGGTATTAGAGCTTTGGATTCTAGGGTTTCGTTGCTCCAAACAGGTCATCGTGGAATTTTTGCTATAAATTTTTTTATACGAAGTTTCAGAAGCTAAAATTTTTAGGGTATGAAGCCGAAATCCTAAGGAACATCGTCGTGAAATTTTAGAGCTTGGTTCACAATATTTTCGGAGATATGATCTGTGGAAGTTAGGTCTTTTTTCAGGCTCCTCAATTTAATCTAAAGAGGTCATCGTGGAATTTAACGCTATATTGTTTTTATACAAAGGTTCAGAATCTAAAATGTTTAGGGTACGAAGCCGAAATCCTGAGGAACCTCGTTGCAAAATTTCAGATCTTGGTTCATAACATTTTTGGAGATATGATCTGTGGAAGGTAGTGCTGTTTGAAGCTCCTGAATTTCATCTCAAAGAGGTGATCGTTGGAAAAGTTAAATAACTCTCTCTCTGGGCATCGGATTGGAGTTTCGTAAAAATTGGTCGCAAGTACATGGAATGTAGTTTCTTGGCTATAAATTTCAGAGACAAAAGACAAAACAGTGACACGTGGCAAGTCGTACAAGTTCGCTCTACTAAACCAATCCATAATTAGGTCATTTTGGGAGATTGGACATAACTTTTCCTTGAAGAATCCAAATCGGGTGAGACCCATGGCATTTAAAATAAGGTTCATAGGACTACTACAGTTTAGAATTTCAGATATTGAGGATCTTCAAGTATAGAGATAAGTCAATTTCAATATCGAGCTCCTCAAAAGCAAGTAAAAGGTGTGCATTTTTTTTTTCGAATTCCGTAAGTCTTGTTTGAATAATCAAATTGAATTGATTCCAAGGGCGTATTGTAAATAAATATCAGTATTGGATTCTAAAATGGCCCCTAAAAAGAATTCAGCACCCATTAATCCTTTATAAGGCTCTACTATGACTCATGAATATGAATAATGGAAACATGACATATCAAAATTACAAGAGCAAGTGCAACAAATTTCACTCTCGCAAAGAACAACAAAAAATGAATTGAAAGTTTTGAAGAAAGGCATGGAAACTAATATGGATGGTTTGAAGAAAGGCGTGGAAGCTAAGATGGATGGCATGGAAGTGGGCATGGAAGCTAAGATGGATGACATGAAAGACAACATGGAAAACATGAAGAATGATCTAAAAGCATACATGGAAGGCTTTATGACAAGCTTAAAACAAGAAATGATTCCTAATGGCAGAAATATAGTAGAAGAACCTCATGATGAGAACAAAATAAATGTTAATCGTGATTTCATAAACTCTAATGTTGGTGGGAAGAACCACCATATTCCAAAAATGGATATGAGGAAGGTTGATGGAAATGATCCTGTAACATGGATACTACAGATGGAGCAATATTTTGATCTCCATAACGTGCAAAACACACAAAAGGTACTTATTTCAACTTTACATTTAGAACAAAATACATTTGTATGGTATCGATGGCTTTGCTCCCTTAAAAAAAATTTCACTTGGTCAATTTTTACGGAGGAAATGATAGCACATTATGAGGATACAAAGAGAAACACCTTCTTTAGCCAATTGATAAATCTCAAACAAAAGGGTTTAGTGGGGCAGCACATTGAGGACTTCCAAAAATTGAATATAAGGGTAACTGATATTCCAGATGAACATAGGATTGATCTCTTCATAGGCACTTTAAAGGATAACATCCAACATGATGTTTGCGTTTTGGAACCTGATTCATTGGAGAAGGCATTCAGGTTGGCAAGAAAAGTTGAATGTAAAATTATGGCGACAAGGAAGCCTACCACTCAATTCTATAAAGAAGGAAGTGTTGCTACGCCTAGATTTCCACAACATACAAGGTTGACACCACAAAAATTTGAAGAAAAAAGAGCAAAAGGGCTTTGCTACAGTTCTGATAGTAAATACACTAAAGGTCATAAGTGTGCTGAGAAGAAATTATTTTACATAGATTGTGAAGAGGAAGAAGAAAATTAACAAGAAGAGGATATACACCAGGAACCAGCCCTAGAAGAGGAATAAATGAACCCGACGATATCGTGTAATGCATTGGAAAGAATTACCACTCCTCAAACTCTCAAGATAGAAGTAAATATCAAGAAGAAAAGGGTAATAGTGTTGATTGATTCAGGTAGCACCCATAATTTTATTCATTGTAAGGTAGCCAAGAAATTAAATTGTTTCCTATACCCAGCACCAGAATGTCAAGTGATGGTTACAAATGGAGGAACTATAAATTGCTCTGGAAAATGCCATAATATCAAGCTAACCATGGGGGAATATGTATTGACTAGTCCAATGCTTTCCATTCCTATGGGAGGTGCTAATGTTGTACTACGAGTACAATGGTTACAATATTTGGAGACGGTAGCTTTTAATTTTCAAGAACTTTTCTTGAATTTTTTTTCAGAAGGAAAGGAAGTCGAACTACGGGGTATTGCGGGGAAGCCAAGAAGGATAATAAGCTCTAATGTCATGACAAATCTTCTAAAGAAATAACAACGAGGCGTAATTGCACAATTATGCTCACTAGAAGTTCCAACATCAAAATCATCTATTTCTGCAGATCTCCAACAAGTCTTGGACAATCATTCCAAGGTGTTTGAAACTCCCAAAGGACTCCCACCTATTCGTGATCATGATCATGCTATTCATTTGATTCCAGGAAGTGTTCCTCCAAACATAAGGCCTTATAGATATCCTTACGTCCAAAAGAGCGAAATTGAACGTATGATTGCAGAAATGTTAGAGGCGGGTATAATTCAATCTAGTCAAAGTTCTTTCTCTGCTCCTGTAGTATTGGTACACAAGAAGGATGGATCATGGCGAATGTGTCCGGATTATAGGGAGCTCAATAAGCTCACCATTAAAAATAAATTTCCCATTCCTGTGATTGATGAATTATTGGATGAATTACATGGAGCAATTTATTTTACCAAGTTGGATCTTCGTTCAGGATATCATCAAATTAGAATGAAGACTGAAGATATTCCAAAAACAGCATTTCGAACTCATAAGGGTCATTATGAATTTTTGGCCATGCCTTTTGGCCTTACCAATGCACCTTCTACATTTCAAGGGTTGATGAATTCCATTTTCAAACCCTTCCTTAGAAAATTTGTGCTAGTATTTTTTGATGGTATACTAATCTACAGCAGGTCTTGGAAGGATCATGTTGAACATGTTGACAGGGTGCTCAAACTATTGCAAGTTAAAAAATTATATGCAAAAACATCCAAATGTTTCTTTGCAGTACAAGAGGTGGAATATCTGGGTCATTTTGTATCTCATGAGGGTGTTAAAGTAGACCCTAACAAAATTAAAGCCATTAAGGAATGGAAAGTCCCCACAACCATAAAGCAGTTGCGAGGATTTCTCGGGTTAACAGGGTATTATCGCAAGTTTGTTAAGAATTATGAGAGAATAGCAGCACCTCTAACAACATTATTGAAGAAAGATGCATTTTCATGGACTCCTGAAGCAACTAAGGCCTTTGAACATCTTAAAGAGGCAATGTGTCGAGCACCAGTCTTAGCTACGCCAGACTTCACAAAAACCTTTATTGTGGAATGTGATACCTCAGGAAATGGAATTGGTGTTGTTTTAATGCGGGAAGGAAGACCCATTGCTTTGGAAAGTCATCCAATCAAAGGAAAGTATTTACAGAAACCTATTTATGAGAAGGAAATGTTAGCAATACTGCATGCACTAAAGAAATGGCGAACTTACCTAATGGGAAGACACTTCAAGGTAAAAACTGATCATGATAGTGTTAAACACTTTTTGGAACAAAGACTATCATCAGAAGAGCAGCAAAAATGGGTCACAAAGATGTTGGGTTATGACTTTGAAATAATCTACAAAAAAGGAAAGCTTAATGTTGTTGCAGATGCACTCTCAAGAAAGAATGAAGAGGTGGAAGCATTGCTTTGTGCCATTTCTATTACCCAACCAGATTGGATAACTGAAGCAAGAGATGAATGGAAGAAGGACAAAGATGTATGGACACTCATTCAAAAGTTGCAGCAAGATCCTAGTACATCGGATACATTTAGTTAGAAAAATGATTCCTTATGGTACAAAGATCGCTTATATCTTTGTAAGAATTCGCAACTAAAACAAAAGATTCTTCTGGAATTGCACTTCTCCTTTAGGAGGACAATCAGGATTTTTAAAAACTTACCACAAGGTGAAGAAAGAATTTTTTTGGGATGGCCTTAAATATGATATTCAAAAGTTTGTGGCAGAATGTTTGGTTTGCCAGGCTGACCCAAACACCATGTTAAAGCACACACATGGTGTATGAGGAAGATAGACACACACACACAAGAGACTCAACACAATGAAGGATAAGCGTGAGGCTTTCTTATTTTTTCCATTATACATGATGTATATTTATAATACAATGGTGTGACTCTTGGTTTCACATTCCAAGGTCACTTGGACTCCATTGTGACTTTTCGCATTCCACACCTACCCATGTAGGATTAGGTGTTCCAACATCCCCCCTAAATCCGAAGGGGTATGTGTGAGTCCAAGAAAAGAGTTGTAATACAAATCTGCAAAGTATGCATGGTAGCACTTGGGCTGAATCAACTCTCTGAAATGTTGGAAAAAAGAGGTGGTTTAAGGATGACCACCAACACTGGAACGCAATACTTGTTGCAGTTCCCGGAACTCTTCCAAAACTGGCAAGAAGCTGAAAGCTTCTGCTAGAGGAATTGTCCCTCATAAAAAAGGGAGACCTTCAACCTAAAGAAGGGAGGTCTACTACCTGTGATGGTTTTAGGATTACCAACAACTCTGGAATGCTTGAAGCATTTCCTGGAACTCAACCAAAGCTGGCAAGAAGCTGAAGGCTTCTGCTAGAGGAAGTGTTCCTCATATATGAAAGGGAGACCTTCGACCTAAAAGAAGGGAGGTCTACTACCTATGATGGTTTTAGGTTATCCACCAACCAAAGATGATGGTTTAAGGTTGTCCACCAACTGAAGGCATGCTCATGGGCATCCGTGTCTCTGGCTACATCTCTGAATCCAGAATGACGAATTGTGGCTCAGGCTTGCTTGAACTACTGGCTACAACTCTGAACATGGAATGAGAGATTGTGGCTCAGGCTCGCTTGATCTGTCGTCGAAGCTTGTACATGACCACCATTTCCCCCCTGTCAGGGACAAGGTGAGATGATGGCGAAAACTCAACTGCAAGTTTGCTCAATATCCGTGAACAAGTTCTAACATGTGTCATAAACATCTTCTTGGCTATTGATGCCCATTGCCAAGAAGCGATCCATCCAAGATGAATCTTGGTTCTTGCAGGAGGCTTGTTTCTGAAGCATCTGTCTGAAGAATGGGTGTGCCGACCACAGTGCTTGCATGGATGAAGATCAAAACAATGATCTTTCATATGGCCAACTCGATCACAGTGTTGGCATTTCTCAATCTGTGATTGTTGTTGTGGAGCAGGATCTGGAACAGCTGCAGGTGAAAGGAATCCAGCACTCTGAAATTTGATGGGCTTTGTGTAGTCTGGAATATGAAAGGACACATCCTTTTCATATCCAAGACCAGTTCGGTGCTTGTTGTGGACAAGCTCTTCCCAAGGTCTGATGATGGGCTTAGGAAGTGCAGGTTGAGCTGCTGCATCTGCATGTACATCTGCTCTAGTACAAGGAACTGAATGGGAATCAACTGGAACTTTATCTTCTTTCTTCTGATGAGAGTCCTTCACAATCTTCTGAACAGAAACAGGTTCAGAATGGTGACTCTTTTGCTGAAGTTCATCTCGCTGAAGCTGAGATTCCAACTGCAAAAACTCAATCTTTTCTTGTGCATTTTGCAAACAACTTTGAATGTTACAAAGAGCATCCTTGCTCATTTTTATCACATCATCAACATTTGAATGAATGAGGTTATTCAACAACACTAATGCCTCATTGATTTTAGCCATTTTCAACAACTTAGGCTCAAAAATTGAAAGGGTGTCGGCTTCAACCGAAAATGCACCCGTTTACAATGTGATTCAACAACAAATACAAATGACTCTAAAGAATTTCCAACTATGGAAATCTCAAAGTACAAAATCTGCTCCTCAAATGATGGAGGGCAATCAACAATTTTTCAACTCAAATACACTTCAAGTCTTGAATGAAGATGCAAATCAATGTCAGTTCAATACAATATTTCTGCAAATTTTTGTATGAGTGTGCAGCAAAAGACTTGTGCAAGAGGCCTTTAAGGCAACTGAATTTTCCTTCAAAGAGCTGTTTTGCACCAATAACAACTCGTCTTCAAATGTCAATTTCTTCAAAAAATCACCCTTATGTCACAAATCACACAATGTAAATCTTCTCGTTTCTCTATGTATTCAGTCCATTTTCTTCATATGCCCTTTCCTTCATTTCTGATGTTCATATTCTCTTATTTCTCTCCTTCCTCTCTCTCTGCTGTTTTTTTTTTTTTTTAAGAAATTAATTAAAAAAGATTAATTGAAATGGGAAATGATTAAAGGGGAAAGGAATAGGAATTTTAAAAAGAGTGGGGAGTTTAAAAACTAAGGGAAATGGATTATATAAAAATGGGAATAAAAATGGGATTATATATAAATGGGAATGAATTTAAAAAAGGGAAGGGAATAAATAGAAAATTTAAATGGGATGGGATTGAATTTTATTATTATTATTATTATTATTATTATATTAAAAAGGGAGGAATTTAAGAAGGGGAGGGAAATTTATTTAAAAAAATTCTGGGAAAGGGATTTTAATTGTAGAAAATAATAAGAGGGGGGGAATTAATTTAGGAATTAATTAGTATAGGGATTAATTAAAAGGGGTTAATTAAATGAGGATTAATGGGGAGAGGTATTATATGGGAGGGAGCGGGGAAATTAAAAAATTTAAAACAAGAATGTAATTAAAAAAGGAAGAGTCGTATTATAATGAAGAGAAGTAGTTTAAAATGGAGGGGGCGTATAGCAATGGAGAGGGCGACTGGGTTGAAATTGCGTGGAAGGGAGTGGGTGAGGACGGCTCTGCCGTGAGAGATGGGAGTGTTTGAGAGATGGGAGAGTGGAACGATGAGGGGGTGGAGAATGGGATGTGAGGGGGTGCGTATGGAGTCCGAGAGGCCGGGGTTGAAAGAGCCGGCGTGAGGTGTAAGGCAGAACGACCAAGGACTGAGTAGGCGGTTGTTGCAGAATTTTTTTTTATTTTTATTTTTTAATTTTTTTTTTTCTTTCAAACAGCAGAAAGTAGAGTAGACTAGCAGAGAACAGCAGAATTTTTTCCAGTTGTAAAGTAGAACAAATCCAGCAGCAGCAAAAAGTGCAGAAATGAGGGCAACTTCAGAATTTTAGTCTTCAAAACAGCAGATTTTTTCAAATATACAACAATCTACTCCATTTCAGATTTTAACAGTATTCAGAAATCTTGAAACTTGTAGAGATTTTTCAATGAAAAACTCAGAAATTTTTACTTCAAAAAATTGCAGAGGGCCATATAGCAGCAGAAAATTGGAGAATTTGCAGAGTTAGAGATTTGCAGAAAACTCAAAAATCTCAGAAATTTTCCAATGAAAACTCAGAAATATTTCCAGTAAAAAACCCAGAAATTTCTTCAAAACCCTCTTTAAACTATTTTCCAGCAGCTCAAAATGCAGAATTTAATAGGCAGAAATTGCAGGAAGAAATCAACCTTTAGATGTGCTTCTTCAACACCACTGCTGCCAATTTCTGAATGCTGCTCCTCTTCAAAACACTTCTGAATAGCGACAAAAACACTGCTGCAGAAATCTCTCTAAATGTTGCAAAATGCCAAAGAATTTTGCAGATATGCACAGGCCATTAACACAAATGGCTCACTCAATTTGGAGCAGGGCCAGCAATCGCCCGCTCTTATACCATGTTAAACAACATGTTAAGCACACACATGGTGTATGAGAAGAATGAACACACACACACAAGAGACTCAACACATGATGAAAGATAAGCATGAGGCTTTCTTATTTTCCATTATACAAAGATGTACATTTATAGTACAATGGTGTGACTCTTGGTTTCACATTCCAAGGTCGCTTGGAATCCATTGTGACTTTTCGCATTCCACACCTACCCATGTAGGATTAGGTGTTCCAACACCAACGATTGCCACGAGAATAAAGTTGAGACAATTAAGACCCGGGACTTCTCTGACCTTTATCCATTCCAAGTCAACGTTAGGAGGAGATTTCAATGGATTTTATCACAGGTTTACCTAAGTCCGAAGGAAAGAGTGCCATCATGGTGGTAGTTGATAGACTTACCAAGTATGCACACTTTTGTGCATTATCTTATCCATTTAAAGAAAGTATAGTTGCTACTACATTTATGGACAAAATTCAAAAGCTACATGGAAGCCCAAGAGTTATTGTGAGTGACAGAGATCCCATTTTTACTGGAAATTTTTGGACGAAGTTATTTTCTTGTTTGGGTACTCAATTAGCTCATAGCTCATCTTATCATCCTCAATATGATGAGTCAATGAGATAGTAAATAAATGTTTGGAAGGATATCTTCGTTGTTTTGTATGCGATAAACAAACACAATGGTTCAAGTGGTTACCTCTCCTTTGAATGGTGGAATAACACTTCCTTCCCATGCGGAGTAAAAATGACCCCATTTATGGCACTTTATGGATATCATCCACCATCCATCACATCATATTTAAGAGAAAATTTTAGGGTTCAAGCAGTGGAATATCACATCGAGAATCAACAAAAATTTCTCCAACTCTTAAAGGATAACCTAAATTTGGCACAAAATCGAATGAAATAACAGGCAGATCAACATCACAACGAAAGAAGTTTTGATGTAGGTAATTGGGTATTTTTACGGCTAAAACCATACAAACAAATTTCCCTCAAGCAAGAGAAGAAGGATAATAAATTATTGCTAAAGTACTATGGTCCTTACAAGGTGTTGAAAAATATTGGTACTATGGTATACAAATTGGAGCTTCTTGCTTCTTCCTGAGTGCACCCAATTTTCCATGTTTCGTGCTTAAAGAAGGTTATAGGTGACAATCTTCCAGTTCAAACAATATTGCCAGAACTTGATGAGGAAGGAAAAATAATATTGGAGCCTGAAGCGGTCACAGAAATAAGAACTCGACAGCTACGGAATTGATCAATTTCAGAGTATCTCATCAAGTGGAATAACTTACCCATTGAAGATTCTACATGGGAGGATGAGAATTTTATACAGAAGCACCCAGAGCTACTCAAGTGTTGAGGACAACACTTTTTTGAAGGAGAGGGGCATGTTAGGTCCCTATATTACTATTATAGCCCCTTATTGTTGTTAGTGTAACCCCCTTATTGTTATTATTGTACCCTTGTAACCCCCATTCTGTTATTATTGTGCCCTTAAATTATTATTGTTAGGTTGGCTAGGATTACATTGTGGCCCACTAGGATTACATTATGGCCCCATGGACTCCTATATATAGAAAGGAGGTTTTGTAAATGGTATCATCCAAGAATTGTTCATTACTGTAATGTATTTGAGGTTTCCCCCTCGAAGTGGCTTATTTATAAGGCGTTTATATATCTTTTCTTCTATTTTTGGAGCTGGTTACACAACATTTGGTATCAGAGGTTTGGATTCTAGGGTTTCGCTGCTCCAAATAGGTCATTGTGTCATTTTCAATATAACCTTTTTTTTACGAAGCTTCAGAAGCTGAGATATTTAGGGTATGAAGCCGAAATCCTAAGGAACATGGTCAAAAACTTTGAAGGCTTGGTTCACAATATTTTCAGAGATATGATCTGTGGAAGTTAGGTCTTTTTCCAGGCTCCTAAACAGGTCATCGTGGAATTTGCGCTATAACTGTTTTTCTACGATGGTTCAAAATCTAAAATGTTTAGGGTGCAAAGCCAAAATTCTGAAGAAACTCGTCAGAAAATTTCAGATTTTGGTTCGGAATATTTTCAGAGATATGATCTGTGGAAGGTAGTGCTTTTTCAGGCTCCATAATTTCATCTCAAAGAGGTGATCGTGGGAAACGATTCGTAACTCTCTCTCTAAGCATCGGATTGAAGTGCCGTAAAAAGTGGCTGCAAGTACACGGACTGTAGTTTCTTGGCTATAAATTTCAAAGCCAAAGGACAATACAGTGACACATGGCAAGTCATACAAGTTCACTCTACTGAACCAGTCCAAAATTGGGTCATTGTGGGAGATTGGAAATAACTTTGTCTTGAAGAATCCAAATCAGATCAGACCTGTGGCATTTGAAAGAAGCTTTAGAGGGCTACTACAGGTCTAAATTTCAGATATTGAAGATGCCAAATTACAGAGATAATTCAATTTCAATATCAAGCTCCTCAAAAGCAAGTAAAAGGTGTGTATTTTTTTCGAATTGCATAAGTCTTGTTTGAATAATCAAATTGAATTGATTCCAAGTGCATATTGTAGAATAGATATCAGTATTGGATTCTAAAATGGCCCCTAAAAAGAATTTAACACCCATGAAGCCTTTAGAAGGCTCTACTATGGCTCATGAAGACGAAGAATGGCAACATGACATATCAAAATTACAAGAGCAAGTGCAACAAATTTCACTCTCGCAAAGAACAACAAAAAATGAATTGAAAGTTTTGAAGAAAGGCATGGAAACTAATATGGATGGTTTGAAGAAAGGCGTGGAAGCTAAGATGGATGGCATGGAAGTGGGCATAGAAGCTAAGATGGATGACATGAAAGACAACATGGAAAACATGAAGAATAATCTAAAAGCATACATGGAAGACTTGATGACAAGCTTAAAACAATAAATGATTCCTAATGGAAGAAATATAGTAGAAGAACCTCATGATGAGAACAAAATAAATGTTAATCGTGATTTCATAAACTCTAATGTTGGTGGGAAGAACCACCATATTCCAAAAATGGATATGAGGAAGGTTGATGGAAATGATCCTGTAACATGGATACTACAGATGGAGCAATATTTTGATCTCCATAACGTGCAAAACACACAAAAGGTACTTATTTCAACTTTACATTTAGAACAAAATACATTTGTATGGTATCGATGGCTTTGCTCCCTTAAAAAAAATTTCACTTGGTCAATTTTTACGGAGGAAATGATAGCACATTATGAGGATACAAAGAGAAACACCTTCTTTAGCCAATTGATAAATCTCAAACAAAAGGGTTTAGTGGGGCAGCACATTGAGGACTTCCAAAAATTGAATATAAGGGTAACCGATATTCCAGAGGAACACAGGATTGATCTCTTCATAGGCACTTTAAAGGATAACATCCAACATGAAGTTCGCGTTTTGGAACCTGATTCATTGGAGAAGGCATTCAGGTTGGTAAGAAAAGTTGAATGTAAAATTATGGCGACAAGGAAGCCTACCACTCAATTCTATAAAGAAGGAAGTGTTGCTACGCCTAGATTTCCACAACCTACAAGGTTGACACCACAAAAATTTGAAGAAAAAAGAGCAAAAGGGCTTTGCTACAGTTGTGATAGAAAATACACTAAAGGTCATAAGTGTGCTGAGAAGAAATTATTTTACATAGATTGTGAAGAGGAAGAAGAAAATTAACAAGAAGAGGATATACACCAGGAACCAGCCCCAAAAGAGGAAGAAATGAATCCGACCATATCGTGTAATGCACTGGCAGGAATTACCACTCCTCAAACTCTCAAGATAAAAGGACAAATCAAGAAGAGAAAGGTAATAGTGTTGATTGATTCAGGTAGCACCCATAATTTTATTCATTGTAAGGTAGCCAAGAAATTAAATTGTTTCCTATACCCAGCACCAGAATGTCAAGTGATGGTTACAAATGGAGGAACTATAAATTGCTCTGGAAAATGCCATAATATCAAGCTAACCATGGGGGAATATGTATTGACTAGTCCAATGCTTTCCATTCCTATGGGAGGTGCTAATGTTGTACTACGAGTACAATGGTTACAATATTTGGAGACGGTAGCTTTTAATTTTCAAGAACTTTTCTTGAATTTTTTTTCAGAAGGAAAGGAAGTCGAACTACGGGGTATTGCGGGGAAGCCAAGAAGGATAATAAGCTCTAATGTCATGACAAATCTTCTAAAGAAATAACAACGAGGCGTAATTGCACAATTATGCTCACTAGAAGTTCCAACATCAAAATCATCTATTTCTGCAGATCTCAGACAAGTCTTGGACAATCATTCCAAGGTGTTTGAAACTCCCAAAGGACTCCCACCTATTCGTGATCATGATCATGCTATTCATTTGATTCCATGAAGTTTTCCTCCAAACATAAGGCCTTATAGATATCCTTATGTCCAAAAGAGCGAAATTGAACGTATGATTGCAGAAATGTTAGAGGCAGGTATAATTCAATGTAGTCAAAGTTCTTTCTCTGCTCCTATAGTATTGGTACACAAGAAGGATGGATCATGGCGAATGTGTTCGGATTATAGGGAACTCAATAACCTCACCATTAAAAATAAATTTCCCATTCCTGTGATTCATGAATTATTGGATGAATTACATGGAGCAATTTATTTTACCAAGTTGGATCTTCGTTCAGGATATCATCAAATTAGAATGAAGACTGAAGATATTCCAAAAACAGCATTTCGAACTCATGAGGGTCATTATGAATTTTTGGCCATGCCTTTTGGCCTTACCAATGCACCTTCTACATTTCAAGGGTTGATGAATTCCATTTTCAAACCCTTCCTTAGAAAATTTGTGCTAGTATTTTTTGATGGTATACTAATCTACAGCAGGTCTTGGAAGGATCATGTTGAACATGTTGACAGGGTGCTCAAACTATTGCAAGTTAAAAAATTATATGCAAAAACATCCAAATGTTTCTTTGCAGTACAAGAGGTGGAATATCTGGGTCATTTTGTATCTCATGAGGGTGTTAAAGTAGACCCTAACAAAATTAAAGCCATTAAGGAATGGAAAGTCCCCACAACCATAAAGCAGTTGCGAGGATTTCTCGGGTTAACAGGGTATTATCGCAAGTTTGTTAAGAATTATGAGAGAATAGCAGCACCTCTATCAACATTATTGAATAAAGATGCATTTTCATGGACTCCTAAAGCAACTAAGGCCTTTGAACATCTTAAAGAGGCAATGTGCTTAGTACCGGTCTTACCTACGCCAGACTTCACAAAAACCTTTATTATGGAATGTGATGCCTCAAGAAATGGAATTGGTGTTGTTTTAATGCAGGAAGGAAGACCCATTGCTTTTGAAAGTCGTCCAATCAAAGGAAAGTATTACATAAACCTATTTATGAGAAGGAAATGTTAGCAATACTGCATGCACTAAAGAAACGGTGAACTTACCTAATGGGAAGACACTTCAAGGTAAAAACTGATTATGATAGTGTTAAACACTTTTTGGAACAAAGACTATCTTTAGAAGAGCAGCAAAAATGGGTCACAAAGATGTTGGGTTATGACTTTGAAATAATCTACAAAAAAGGAAAGCTTAATGTTGTTGCAAATGCACTGTCAAGAAAGAATGAAGAGGTGGAAGCATTGCTTTGTGCCATTTCTATTATCCAATCAGATTGGATAACCGAAGCAAGAGATGAATGGAAGAAGGACAAAGATGTATGGACACTCATTCAAAAGTTGCAGCAAGATCCTAGTACATCTGATACATTTAGTTGGAAAATGATTCCTTATGGTACAAAGATCGCTTATATCTTTGTAAGAATTCCCAACTAAAACAAAATATTCTTCTGGAATTGCACACTTCTCCTTTAGGAGGACACTCAGGATTTTTTAAAACTTACCACAGGGTGAAGAAAGAATTTTTTTGGGATGGCCTTAAATCTGATATTCAAAAGTTTGTGGCAGAATGTTTGGGTTGCCAACTGTTAAACACCATGTTAAGCACACACATGGTGTATGAGGAAGATGAACACACACACACAAGAGACTCAACACACAATGAAAGATAAGCGTCAGGCTTTCTTATTTTTCCATTAAACATGATGTACATTTATAGTACAATGGTGTGACTCTTGGTTTCATATTCCAAGGTCACTTGGACTCCATTGTGACTTTTCGCATTCCACACCTACCCATAGAGGATTAGGTGTTCCAACATCCCCCCTTAATCTGAAGGGGTATCTGTGAGTCTAAGAAAAGAGTTGTAATACAAATCTGCAAAGTATGCATGGTAGCACTTGGGCTGAATCAACTCTCTGAAATGTTGGAAAAAAGAGGTGGTTTAAGGATGACCACAAACACTGGAACACAAAACTTATTGCAGTTCCCGGAACTCTTTCAAAACTGGCAAGAAGCTGAAAGCTTCTGCTAGAGGAATTGTCCCTCATAAAAAAGGGAGACCTTCGACCTAAAAGAAGGGAGGTCTACTACCTGTGATGGTTTTAGGATTACCAACAACTCTGGAATTCTTGTAGCATTTCCTAGAACTCAACCAATGCTGGCAAGAAGCTGAAGGCTGCTAAGCTGAAGGATTCTGCTAGAGGAAGTGTTCCTCATATATGAAAGGGAGACCTTCGACCTAAAAGAAAGGAGGTCTACTACCTATGATGGTTTTAGGTTATGCACCAACCAAAGATGATGGTTTAAGGTTGTCCACCAACCGAAGGCATGCTCATGGGCATCCGTGTCTCTGGCTACATCTCTGAATTTGGAATGACGAATTGTGGCTCAGGCTCGCTTGAACTGCTGTGTCTCTGGCTACAACTCTGAACATGGAATGAGAGATTGTGGCTCGGGCTCACTTGATCTGTCGTCGAAGCTTGTACATGACCACCATTTTCCCCCCTGTCAGGGACAAGGTGAGATGATGGTGAAAACTCAACTGCAAGTTTGCTCAATATGCGTGAACACATTCTAACATGTGTCGTAAACATCTTCTTGGCTATTGATGCCCATTGCCAAGAAGCGATCCATCCAAGATGAATCTTGGTTCTTGCAGGAGGCTTGTTTCTGAAGCATCTGTTTGAAGAATGAGTGTGCTGACCACAGTGCTTGCATGGATGAAGATCAAAACAATGATCTTTCATTGGCCAACTTGATCACAGTGTTGGCATTTTTCGATCTTTGATTGTTGTTGTGGAGCAGGATCTGGAACAGCTGCAGGTGAATTGTCATACAGAAATCCGACACTCTGAAATATGATGGGCTTGGTGTAGTCTGGAATATGAAAGGACACATTCTTTTCATATCCAAGACCAGTTCTGTGCTTGTTGTGGACAAGCTCTTCCCAAGGTCTGATGATGGGCTTGAGAAGTGCAAGCTGAGCTGTTGCATCTGCATGTACATCTGTTCTAGTACAAGGAACTAAATGGGAATAAACTAGAACTTTATCTTCTTTCTTCTGATGAGAGTCCTTTGCAATCTTCTAAACGGAAACAGGTTCAGAATGATGACTCTTTTGCTGAAGTTCGTCTTGCTGAAGCTGAGATTCCAACTGCAAAAACTCAATCTTTTCTTGTGCATCTTGCAAACAACTTTGAATGTTACAAAGAGAATTCTTGCTCATTTTTATCATGTCATCAACATTGGAATGAATGAGGTTTTTCAACAACTATAATGCCTCATTGATTTTAGCCATTTCAACAACTTAGGCTCAAAAATTGAAAGGGTGTCGACTTCAACCGAAAATGCACCCGTTTACAATGTGATTCAACAAGAAATACAAATGACTCCAAAGAATTTCCAAAGTACAAAATCTGCTCCTCAAATGATGGAGGGCAATCAACAATTTTTCAACTCAAATACACTTCAAGTCTTGAATGAAGATGCAAATCAATGTCAGTTCAATACAATATTTCTGCAAATTTTTGTATGAGTGTGCAGCAAAAGACTTGTGCAAGAGGCCTTTAAGGCAACTGAATTTTCCTTCAAAGAGCTGTTTTGCACCAATAACAACTCGTCTTCAAATGTCAATTTCTTCAAAAAATCACCCTTATGTCACAAATCACACAATGTAAATCTTCTCGTTTCTCTATGTATTCAGTCCATTTTCTTCATATGCCCTTTCCTTCATTTCTGATGTTCATATTCTCTTATTTCTCTCCTTCCTCTCTCTCTGCTGTTTTTTTTTTTTTTTAAGAAATTAATTAAAAAAGATTAATTGAAATGGGAAATGATTAAAGGGGAAAGGAATAGGAATTTTAAAAAGAGTGGGGAGTTTAAAAACTAAGGGAAATGGATTATATAAAAATGGGAATAAAAATGGGATTATATATAAATGGGAATGAATTTAAAAAAGGGAAGGGAATAAATAGAAAATTTAAATGGGATGGGATTGAATTTTATTATTATTATTATTATTATTATTATATTAAAAAGGGAGGAATTTAAGAAGGGGAGGGAAATTTATTTAAAAAAATTCTGGGAAAGGGATTTTAATTGTAGAAAATAATAAGAGGGGGGGAATTAATTTAGGAATTAATTAGTATAGGGATTAATTAAAAGGGGTTAATTAAATGAGGATTAATGGGGAGAGGTATTATATGGGAGGGAGCGGGGAAATTAAAAAATTTAAAACAAGAATGTAATTAAAAAAGGAAGAGTCGTATTATAATGAAGAGAAGTAGTTTAAAATGGAGGGGGCGTATAGCAATGGAGAGGGCGACTGGGTTGAAATTGCGTGGAAGGGAGTGGGTGAGGACGGCTCTGCCGTGAGAGATGGGAGTGTTTGAGAGATGGGAGAGTGGAACGATGAGGGGGTGGAGAATGGGATGTGAGGGGGTGCGTATGGAGTCCGAGAGGCCGGGGTTGAAAGAGCCGGCGTGAGGTGTAAGGCAGAACGACCAAGGACTGAGTAGGCGGTTGTTGCAGAATTTTTTTTTATTTTTATTTTTTAATTTTTTTTTTTCTTTCAAACAGCAGAAAGTAGAGTAGACTAGCAGAGAACAGCAGAATTTTTTCCAGTTGTAAAGTAGAACAAATCCAGCAGCAGCAAAAAGTGCAGAAATGAGGGCAACTTCAGAATTTTAGTCTTCAAAACAGCAGATTTTTTCAAATATACAACAATCTACTCCATTTCAGATTTTAACAGTATTCAGAAATCTTGAAACTTGTAGAGATTTTTCAATGAAAAACTCAGAAATTTTTACTTCAAAAAATTGCAGAGGGCCATATAGCAGCAGAAAATTGGAGAATTTGCAGAGTTAGAGATTTGCAGAAAACTCAAAAATCTCAGAAATTTTCCAATGAAAACTCAGAAATATTTCCAGTAAAAAACCCAGAAATTTCTTCAAAACCCTCTTTAAACTATTTTCCAGCAGCTCAAAATGCAGAATTTAATAGGCAGAAATTGCAGGAAGAAATCAACCTTTAGATGTGCTTCTTCAACACCACTGCTGCCAATTTCTGAATGCTGCTCCTCTTCAAAACACTTCTGAATAGCGACAAAAACACTGCTGCAGAAATCTCTCTAAATGTTGCAAAATGCCAAAGAATTTTGCAGATATGCACAGGCCATTAACACAAATGGCTCACTCAATTTGGAGCAGGGCCAGCAATCGCCCGCTCTTATACCATGTTAAACACCATGTTAAGCACACACATGGTGTATGAGGAAGATGAACACACACACACAAGAGACTCAACACAAATGAAAGATAAGCGTGAGGCTTTCTTATTTTTCCATTAAACATGATGTACATTTATAGTACAATGGTGTGACTCTTGGTTTCATATTCCAAGGTCACTTGGAATCCATTGTGACTTTTCGCATTCCACACCTACCCATAGAGGATTAGGTGTTCCAACACCAACAGAATAAAGTTGAGACAATTAAGACCCCGGGACTTCTACAACCTTTATCCATTCCAAGTCAACATTGGGAGGATATTTCAATGGATTTTATCACGGGTTTACCTAAGTCCGAAGGAAAGAGTGTCATCATGGTGGTAGTTGATAGACTTACCAAGTATGCACACTTTTGTGCATTATCTCATCCATTTAAAGCAAGTACAGTTGCTACTACATTTATGGAGAGAATTCAAAAGCTACATGGAAGCCCAAGGGTTATTGTGAGCGACAGAGATCCCATTTTTACTGGAAATTTTTGGACGAAGTTATTTTCTTGTTTGGGTACTCGATTAGCTCATAGCTCATCTTATCATCCTCAATCTGATGGTCAAACTGAGATAGTAAATAAATGTTTGGAAGGATATCTTCGTTGTTTTGTATCTGATAAACAAACACAATGGGTCAAGTGGTTACCTCTTGCTGAATGGTGGTATAACACTTCCTTCCATACTGCAGCAAAATGACCCCATTTATGGCACTTTATGGATATCATCCACCATCCATCACATCATCTTTAAGGGAAAATTCGAAGGTTCAAGCAGTGGAAGATCACATCGAGCATCAGCAAGAAGTTCTCCAACTCTTAAAGGATAACCTGAATTTGGCTCAAAATCGAATGAAACAACAGGCAGATCAACATCGCAGCGAGAGAAGTTTTGATATAGGAGATTGGGTATTTTTACGGCTACAACCATATAAACAAATGTCCCTCAAGCAAGCGAAGAAGGATAATAAATTATCGCCAAAGTACTATGGTCCTTACAAGGTGTTGCAAAAGATTGGTACTATGGCATACAAATTGGAGCTTCCTGCTTCTTCGAGAGTACATCCAGTTTTCCATGTTTCATGCTTAAAGAAGGTTATAGGTGAAAATCTTCCAGTTCAAACAATATTGCCAGAACTTGATGAGGAAGGAAAAATCATATTGGAACCTGAAGCGATCACGGAAACAAGAACTCGACAGCTACGGAATCGATCAATTTCAGAGTATCTCATCAAGTGGAAGAACTTACCCACTGAAGATTCTACATGGGAGGATGAGAATTTTATACAAAAGCACCTAGAGCTACTCAAGCGTTGAGGACAACACTTTTGTGAAGGAGAGGGGCACGTTAGGTCCCTATATTACTAGTATAGCCCCTTATTGTTGTTAGTGTAACCCCCTTATTGTTATTATTGTACCCTTGTAACCCCCATTTTGATATTATTGTGCCCTTAAATTATTATTGTTAGGTCGGCTAGGATTACATTATGGCCCCATGGACTCCTATATATAGAAAGGAGGTTTTGTAAATTGTATCATCCGAGAATTGTTCATTAATGTAATGTATTGGAGGTTTCCCCCTCGAAGTGGCTTATTTCTAAGGTGTTGATATCTCTTTTCTTCTATTTTTGGAGTTGGTTACACAAAATTTGGTATCAGAGGTTTGGATTCTGGGGTTTCGCTGCTCCAAATAGGTCATTGTGGAATTTTCGCTATAACTTTGTTTTTACGAAGTTTCAGAAGCTGAACCTTTTAGGGTACGAAGCCGAAAGCCTGAGGAACATGGTCAAAATATTTCAAAGCTTGTTTCGTAATATTTTCGGAGATATGATCTGTGGAAATTAGGTCTTTTTTCAGGCTCATAAACAGGTCATCGTGGAATTTGCGCTATAAATTTTTTTCTACGAAGGTTCAAAATCTGAAATTTTTAGGGTGCAAAGCCAAAATTCTGAAGAAACTCGTCAAAAATTTTCATATCTTGGTTCGCAATATTTTCAGATATATGAGCTGTGGAAGGTAGTGATTTTTCAGGCTCCATAATTTCATCTCAAAGAGGTGATCGTGGGAAAA
The DNA here is from genome assembly GCA_034641835.2 of Pinus albicaulis. NCBI lineage: Eukaryota > Viridiplantae > Streptophyta > Pinopsida > Pinales > Pinaceae > Pinus > Pinus albicaulis. The sequence continues at coordinate 1,821,632,980 of CM076580.1, forward strand.
GATTCATAACTCTCACTCTAAGCATTGGATTGAAGTGCCGTAAAATGTGGCTGCAAGTACACGGACTGTAGTTTCTTGGCTATAAATTTCAGAGCCGAAGGAAAAAACAGTGACACGTGGCAAGTCGTACAAGTTCACTCTACTGAACCAGTCCAAAATTGGGTCATTGTGGGAGATTTGAAATAACTTTGTCTTGAAGAATCCAAATCAGATTAGACTTGTGGAATTTGAAAGAAGCTTCAGAGGGCTACTACAGGGCTGAATTTTAGATATTGAAGATCCCCAATTATAGAGATAATTCAATTTCAATATCAAGCTCCTCAAAAGCAAGTAAAAGGTGTGTATTTTTTTCCTAATTGCATAAGTCTTGTTTGAATAATCAAGTTGAATTGATTCCAAGGGCATATTGTAGAATAGATAGCAGTATTGGATTCTAAAATGGCCCCTAAAAATAATTTAACACCCATTAAGCCTTTAGAAGGCTCTACTATGACTCATGAAGACGAAGAATGGCAACATGACATATCAAAATTACAAGAGCAAGTGCAACAAATTTCACTCTTGCAAAGAACAACAAAAAATGAAATGGAAGTTTTGAAGAAAGGCATGGAAACTAATATGGATGGTTTGACTAAAGGCGTGGAAGCTAAGATGAATGGTTTGGAAGCTAAGATGGATGGCATGGAAGTGGGCATGGAAGCTAAGATGGATGACATGAAAGACAACATGGAAAACATGAAGAATGATCTAAAATCATACATGGAAGGCTTGATGACAAGCTTAAAACAAGAAATGATTCCTAATGGTGGAAATATAGTAGAAGAACCTCATGATGAGAACAAAATAAATGTTAATCGTGATTTCATAAAATCTAATGTTGGTGGGAAGAACCACCATATTCCAAAAATGGATATGAGGAAGTTTGATGAAAATGATCCTAAAACATGGATACTACAGATGGAGCAATATTTTTATCTGCATAACGTGCAAAACACACAAAAGGTACGCATTGCAACTTTACATTTAGAACAAAATACATTTGTATGGTATCGATGGATTTGCTCCGGTAAAAAAATTTTCACTTGGTCAATTTTTATGGAGGAAATGATAGCACATTATGAGGATACAAAGAGCAACACCTTCTTTAGCCAATTGATAAATCTCAAACAAAAGGGTTTAGTGGGGCAGCACATTGAGGACTTCCAAAAATTGAATATAAGGGTAACTGATATTCCAGAGGAACACCGGATTGATCTCTTCATAGGCACTTTAAAGGATAACATACAACATGAAGTTCGTGTTCTGGAACCTGATTCATTGGAGAAGGCATTCAGGTTGGCAAGAAAAGTTGAATGTAAAATTATGGCGACAAGGAAGCCTACCACTCAATTCTATAAAGAAGGAAGTGTTGCTACACCTAGATTTCCACAACATACAAGGTTGACACCACAACAATTGGAAGAAAAAAGAGCAAAAGGGATTTGCTACAGTTGTGATAGCAAATAAACTAAAGGTCATAAGTGTGCTGAGAAGAAATTATTTTACATTGATTGTGAAGAGGAAGAAGAAAATGAACAAGAAGAGGATATACACCAGGAACCAACCCTAGAAGAGGAATAAATGAACCCGACGATATCGTGTAATGCACTGGAAGGAATTACCACTCCTCAAACTCTCAAGATAGAAGGACATATCAAGAAGAAAAGGGTAATAGTGTTGATTGATTCAGGTAACACCCATAATTTTATTTATTGTAAGGTAGACAAGGAATTAAATTGTTTCCTATACCTAGCACCAGAATGTCAAGTGATGGTTAAAAATGGAGGAACTATAAATTGCTCTGGAAAATGCGATAATATCAAGCTAACCATGGGGGAATATGTATTGACTAGTCCAATGCTTTCCATTCCTATGGGAGGTGCTGATGTTGTACTAGGAGTACAATGGTTACAATCTTTGGAGACGGTAGCTTTCAATTTTCAAGAACTTTTCTTGAATTTTTTTTCAGAAGGAAAGGAAGTCGAATTACGGGGTATTGCGGGGAAGCCAGGAAGGATAATAAGCTCTAATTTCATGAAAAAGCTTCTAAAGAAAGAACAACGAGGCGTAATTGCACAATTATGCTCACTAGAAGTTCCAACATCAAAATCATCTATTTCTGCAGATCTCCAACAAGTCTTGGACAATCATTCCAAGGTGTTTGAAACTCCCAAAGGACTCCCACCTATTCGTGATCATGATCATGCAATTCATTTGATTCCAGGAAGTGTTCCTCCAAACATCAGGCCTTATAGATATCCTTATGTCCAAAAGAGCGAAATTGAACGTATGATTGGAGAAATGTTAGAGGCGGGTATAATTCAACCTAGTCAAAGTTCTTTCTCTGCTCCTGTAGTATTGGTACACAAGAAGGATGGATCATGGCGCATGTGTCCAGATTATAGGGAGCTCAATAAGCTCACCATTAAAGATAAATTTCCCATTCTGTGATTGATGAATTATTGGATGAATTACATGGAGCAATTTATTTTACCAAGTTGGATCTTCGTTCAGGATATCATCAAATTAGAATGAAGACTGAAGATATTCCAAAAACAACATTTAGAACTCATGAGGGTCATTATGAATTTTTGGTCATGCCTTTTGGCCTTACCAATGCACCTTCTACATTTCAAGGGTTGATGAATTCCATTTTCAAACCCTTCCTTAGAAAACTTGTGCTAGTATTTTTTGATGATATACTAATCTACAACAGGTCTTGGAGGGATCATGTTGAACATGTTGACAGGGTGCTCAAACTATTGCAGGAGAAACAATTATATGCAAAAAAATCCAAATGTTTCTTTGGAGTACAAGAGGTGGAATATCCGGGTCATATTGTATCTCACGAGGGTGTTAAAGTAGACCCTAACAAAATTAAAGCCATTAAGGAATGGAAAGTCCCCACAACCATAAAGCAGTTGCGAGGATTTCTCGGGTTAACAGAGTATTATCGCAAGTTTGTTAAGAATTATGGGAGAATAGCAGCACCTCTAACAACATTATTGAAGAAAGATGCATTTTCATGGACTCCTGAAGCAACTAAGTCCTTTGAACATCTTAAAGAGGCAATGTGCCTAGCACCGGTCTTAGCTACACCAGACTTCACAAAAACCTTTATTGTGGAATGTGATGCCTCAGGAAATGGAATTGGTGCAGTTTTAATGCAGGAAGAAGACCCATTGCTTTTGAAAGTCGTCCAATCAAAGGAAAGTATTTACAGAAACCTATTTATGAGAAGGAAATGTTAGCAATACTACATGCACTAAAGAAATGTCGAACTTACCTAATGGGAAGACACTTCAAGGTAAAAACTGATCATGATAGTCTTAAACACTTTTTGGAACAAAGACTATCTTCAGAAGAGCATAAAAAATGGGTCACAAAGATGTTGGGTTATGACTTTGAAATAATCTACAAAAAAGGAAAGATTAATGTTGTTGCAGATGCACTCTCAAGAAAGAATGAAGAGGTGGAATCATTGCTTTGTGCCATTTCTATTATCCAACCAGATTGGATAACCGAAGCAAGAGATGAATGGAAGAAGGACAAAGATGTATGGACACTCATTCAAAAGTTGCGGCAAGATCCTAGTACATCTGATACATTTAGTTGGAAAAATGATTCCTTATGGTACAAAGATCGCTTATATCTTTGTAAGAATTCCCAACTAAAACAAATATTCTTCTGGAATTGCACACTTCTCCTTTAGGAGGACACTCAGGATTTTTAAAAACTTACCACAGGGTGAAGAAAGAATTTTTTTGGGATGGCCTTAAATCTGATATTCAAAAGTTTGTGGCGGAATGTTTGGGTTGCCAGCAGAATAAAGTTGAGACAATTAAGACCCCGGGACTTCTACAACCTTTATCCATTCCAAGTCAACGTTGGGAGGAGATTTCAATGGATTTTATCACAGGTTTACCTAAGTCCAAAGGAAGAGTGTCATCATGGTGGTAGTTGATAGACTTACCAAGTATGCACATTTTTGTGCATTATCTCATCCATTTAAAGCAAGTACGGTTGCTACTACATTTATGGACAGAATTCAAAAGCTACATGGAAGCCCAAGGGTTATTGTGAGTGACAGAGATCCCATTTTTACTGGAAATTTTTGGACGGAGTTATTTTCTTGTTTGGGTACTCAATTAGCTCATAATTCATCTTATCATCCTCAATCTGATGGTCAAACTGAGATAGTAAATAAATGTTTGGAAGGATATCTTCGTTGTTTTGTATCTGATAAAAAAACACAACGGGTCAAGTGGTTACCTCTCGCTGAATGGTGGTATAACACTTCCTTCCATACTGCAGCAAAAATGACCCCATTTATGGCACTTTATGGATATCATCCATCATCCATCACATCATCTTTAAGGGAAAATTCGAAGGTTCAAGAAATGGAAGATCACATCGAGCATCAGCAAGAAGTTCTCCAACTCTTAAAGGATACCCTGAATTTGGCTCAAAATTGAATGAAACAATAGGCAGATCAACATCGTAGCGAGAGAAGTTTTGATGTAGAATATTGGGTATTTTTACAGGTACAACCATACAAACAAATGTCCCTCAAGCAAGCTAAGAAGGATAATAAATTGTCACCAAAGTACTATGGTCCTTACAAGGTGTTGCAAAAGATTGGTATAATGGCATACAAAGTGGAGCTTCCTTATTCTTCACGAGTACATCTAGTTTTCCATGTTTCATGCTTAAAGAAGGTTATAGGTGAAAATCTTCCAGTACAAACAATATTGCCAGAACTTGATGAGGAAGGAAAAATCATATTGGAACCTGAAGCGGTCACGAAAACAAGAACTCGACAGCTACAGAATCGATCTATTCCAGAGTATCTCATCAAGTGGAAGAACTTACCCACCGAATATTCTACATGGGAGGATGAGAATTTTATACAGAAGCACCCACAGCTACTCAAGCGTTGAGGACAACACTTTTGTGAAGGAGAGGGGCATGTTAGGTCCCTATATCACTAGTATAGCCCCTTATTGTTGTTAGTGTAACCCCCTTATTGTTATTATTGTACCCTTGTAACCCCCATTTTATTATTATTGTGCCCTTAAATTATTATTGTTAGGTCGGCTAGGATTACATTGTGGCCCACTAGGATTACATTATGGCCCCATGGACTCCTATATATAGAAAAGAGGTTTTGTAAATTGTATCATCCAAGAATTGTTCATTAATGTAATGTATTGGAGGTTTCCCCCTCGAAATGGATTATTTCTAAGGCGTTGATATCTCTTTTCTTCTATTTTTGGAGATGGTTACACAACATTTGGTATCATAGGTTTGGATTCTAGGGTTTCGTTGCTCCAAATAGGTCATTGTGGCATTTTCACTATAATTTTTTTTTTTTATGAAGCTTCAGAAGCTGAAATTTTTATGGTACGAAGCCGAAATCCTAAGGAACATGGTCAAAAAATTTCAAGGCTTGGTTCGCAATATTTTCAGAGATATGATCTGTGAAGTTAGGTCTTTTTTTAGGCTCATAAACAGGTCATCGTGGCATTTGCGCTATAACGTTTTTTCTACGATGGTTCAAAATTTGAAATGTTTAGGGTACAAAGCTAAAATTTTGAAGAAACTCGTCAAACAATTTCAGATCTTGGTTTGCAATATTTTCAGAGATATGACCTGTGGAAGGTAGTGCTTTTTCAGGCTCCAGAATTTCATCTCAAAGAGGTGATCGTGGGAAACGATTCATAACTCTCTCTCTAAGCATCAGATTGAAGTGCCGTAAAAAGTGGCTGCAAGTGCATGGACTTTAGTTTCTTGGCTATAAATTTCAGAGCCAAACGACAAAACGGTGACACATGGCAAGTCGTCCAATTTCACTCTACTGAACCAGTCCAAAATTGGGTCATTTTGGGAGATTGGAAATAAATTTGTCTTGAAGAATCCAAATCAGATCAGACCTGTGGAATTTGAAAGAAGCTTCAGAGGGATACTATAGGGCTTTATTTTAGATATTGAAGATCCCCAATTACATAGATAATTCAATTTCAATATCAATCTCCTCAAAAGCAAGTAAAAGGTGTGTATTTTTTTCCGAATTGCATAAGTCTTGTTTGAATAATCAAGTTGAATTGATTCCAAGGGCATATTGTAGAATAGATATCAGTATTGGATTCTAAAATGGCCCCTAAAAAGAATTTAACACCCATTAAGCCTTTATAAGGCTCTACTATGACTCATGAAGACGAAGAATGGCAACATGACATATCAAAATTACAATAGCAAGTGCAACAAATTTCACTCTCGCAAAGAACAACAAAAAATGAAATGGAAGTTTTGAAGAAAGGCATGGAAACTAATATGGATGGTTTGAAGAAAGGCGTGGAAGCTAAGATGAATGGTTTCGAAGCTAAGATGGATGGCATGGAAGTGGGCATGGAAGCTAAGATGGATGACATGAAAGACAACATGGAAAACATGAAGAATGATCTAAAAGCATACATGGAAGGCTTGATGACAAGATTAAAACAAGAAATGATTCCTAATGGTGGAAATATAGTAGAAGAACCTCATGATGAGAACAAAATAAATGTTAATCGTGATTTCATAAACTCTAATGTTGGCGGGAAGAACCACCATATTCCAAAATGGATATGAGGAAGTTTGATGGAAAGGATCCTGTAACATGGATACTACAGATGGAGCAATATTTTGATCTCCATAATGTGCAAAACACACAAAAGGTACGCATTGCAACTTTACATTTAGAACAAAATACATTTGTATGGTATCGATGGCGTTGCTCCCATAAAAAAATTGTCACTTGGTCAATTTTTACGGAGGAAATGATAGCACATTATGAGGATACAAAGAGCAACACCTTCTTTAGCCAATTGATAAATCTCAAACAAAAGGGTTTAGTGGGGCATCACATTGAGGACTTCCAAAAATTGAATATAAGGGTAACTAATATTCCATAGGAACACAGGATTGATCTCTTCTTAGGTACTCTAAAGGATAACATCCAACATGAAGTTCGTGTTTTGGAACCTGATTCATTGGAGAAGGCATTCAGGTTGACAAGAAAAGTTGAATGTAAAATTATGGCGACAAGGAAGCCTACCACTCAATTCTATAAAGAAGGAAGTGTTGCTACGCCTAGATTTCCACAACCTACAAGGTTGACACCACAACAATTGGAAGAAAAAAGAGCAAAAGGGCTTTGCTACAGTTGTGATAGCAAATACACTAAAGGTCATAAGTGTGTCGAGAAGAAATTATTTTACATAGATTGTGAAGAGGAAGAATAAAATGAACAAGAAGAGGATATACACCAGGAACCAGCCCTAGAAGAGGAAGAAATGAACCCAACGATATCGTGTAATGCACTGGCAGGAATTACCACTCCTCAAACTCTCAAGATAGAAGGACATATCAAGAAGAAAAGGGTAATAGTGTTGATTGATTCAGGTAGCACCCATAATTTTATTCATTGTAAGGTAGCCAAGGAATTAAATTGTTTCCTATACCCAGCACCAGAATGTCAAGTGATGGTTGCAAATAGAGGAACTATAAATTGCTCTGGAAAATGCCATAATATCAAGCTAACCATGGGGGAATATGTATTGACTAGTCCAATGCTTGCCATTCCTATGGGAGGTGCCGATGTTGTACTAGGAGTACAATGGTTACAATCTTTGGGGACGGTAGCTTTTAATTTTCAAGAAATTTTCTTGAAATTTTTTTCAGAAGGAAAGGAAGTCGAATTACGAGGTATTGCGGGGAAGCCAGGAAGGATAATAAGCTCTAATGTCATGACAAAGCTTCTAAAGAAAGAACAACGAGGTGTAATTGCACAATTATGCTCACTAGAAGTTCCAACATCAAAATCATCTATTTCCGCAGATCTCCAACAAGTCTTGGACAATCATTCCAAGGTGTTTGAAACTCCCAAAGGACTCCCACCTATTCATGATCATGATCATGCTATTCATTTGATTCCAGGAAGTGTTCCTCCAAACATCAGGCCTTATAGATATCCTTATGTCTAAAAGAGTGAAATTGAACGTATGATTGCAGAAATGTTAGAGGCGAGTATAATTCAACCTAGTCAAAGTTCTTTCTCTGCTCCCGTAGTATTGGTACACAAGAAGGATGGATCATGGCGCATATGTCCGGATTATAGGGAGCTCAATAAGCTCACCATTAAAAATAAATTTCCCATTCCTGTGATTGACGAATTATTGGATGAATTACATGGAGCAATTTATTTTACCAAGTTGGATCTTCGTTCAGGATATCATCAAATTAGAATGAAGACCGAAGATATTCCAAAAACAGCATTTCAAACTCATGAAGGTCATTATGAATTTTTGGTCATGCCTTTGGCCTTACCAATGCACCTTCTACATTTCAAGGGTTGATGAATTCCATTTTCAAACCCTTCCTTAGAAAATTTGTGCTAGTATTTTTTGATGATATACTAATCTACAGCAGGTCTTGGAAGGATCATGTTGAACATGTTGACAAGGTGCTCAAACTATTGCAGGTTAAACAATTATATTCAAAAACATCCAAATGTTTCTTTGGAGTACAAGAGGTGGAATATCTGGGTCATATTGTATCTCATGAGGGTGTTAATGTAGACCCTAACAAAATTAAAGCCATTAAGGAATGGAAATTCCCCATAACCATAAAGCAGCTGCGAGGATTTCTCGGGTTAACAGGGTATTATCACAAATTTGTTAAGAATTATGGGAGAATAGCAACACCTATAACAACATTATTGAAGAAAGATGCATTTTCATGGACTCCTAAAGCAACTAAGGCCTTTGAACATCTTAAAGAGGCAATGTGCCTAGCACCGATATTAGCTACGCCAGACTTCACAAAAACATTTATTGTGTAATGTGATGCCTCAAGAAATGGAATTGGTGTTGTTTTAATGCAGGAAGGAAGACCCATTGCTTTTGAAAGTCGTCCAATCAAAGGAAAGTATTTACAAAAACTTATTTATGAGAAGGAAATGTTAGCAATATTGCATGCACTAAAGAAATGGCGAACTTACCTAATGGGAAGACACTTTAAGGTAAAAACTGATGATGATAGTCTTAAACACTTTTTGGAACAAATACTATCTTCAGAAGAGCAGCAAAAATGGGTCACAAGGATGTTGGGTTATGACTTTGAAATATCTAAAAAAAGGAAAAGCTTAGTGTTGTTGCAGATGCACTGTCAAGAAAGAATGAAGAGGTGGAAGCATTGCTTTGTTCCATTTCTATTATACAACCAGATTAGATAATCAAAGCAAGAGATGAATGGAAGAAGGACAAAGGTGTATGGACACTCATTCACAAGTTGCAGCAAGATCCTAGTACATCTGATACATTTAGTTGGAAAAATGATTCCTTATGGTACAAAGATCGCTTATATCTTTGTAGAATTCCCAACTAAAACAAAAGATTCTTCTGGAATTGCACACTTCTCCTTTAGGAGGACACTCAGGATTTTTAAAAACTTACCACGGGGTGAAGAAAGAATTTTTTTGGGATGGCTTTAAATCTAATATTCAAAAGTTTGTGGCGGAATGTTTGGGTTGCCAGCAGAATAAAGTTGAGACAATTAAGACCTCGAGACTTCTACAACCTTTATCCATTCCAATTCAACGTTGGGAGGAGATTTCAATGGATTTTATCAAAGGTTTACCTAAGTCCGAAGGAAAGAGTGTCATCATGGTGGTAGTTGATAGACTTACCAAGTATGCACACTTTTGTGCATTATCTCATCCATTTAAAGCAAGTACAGTTTCTAGTACATTTATGGATAGAATTCAAAAGCTACATGGAATCCCAAGAGTTATTGTGAGCGACAGAGATCCCATTTTTACCGGAAATTTTCAGACAGACTTATTTTCTTGTTTGGGTACTCAATTAGCTCATAGCTCATCTTATCATCCTCAATCTGATGGTCAAATTGAGATAGTAAGTAAATGTTTGGAAGGATATCTTCATTGTTTTGTATCTGATAAACAAACACAATGGGTCAAGTGGTTACCTCTCGCTGAATGGTGGTATAACACTTCCTTCCATACTACAGCAAAAATGACCCCATTTATGGCACTTTATGGATATCATCCACCATCCATCACATCATCTTTAAGGGAAAATTAGAAGGTTCAAGTAGTGGAATATCACATCGAGCATCAGCAATAAGTTCTCCAACTCTTAAAGGATAACCTGAATTTGGCTCAAAATCGAATGAAACCACAGGCAGATCAACATCGCAGCGAGAGAAGTTTTGATGTAGGAGATTGGGTATTTTTACGGCTACAACCATACAAACAAATGTCCCTCAAGCAAGCTAAGAAGGATAATAAATTATCACCAAAGTACTATGGTCCTTACAAGGTGTTGCAAAAGATTGGTACTATGGCATACAAAGTGGAGCTTCCTTCTTCTTCAAGAGTACATCCAGTTTTCCATGTTTCATGCTTAAAGAAGGTTATAGGTGAAAATCTTCCAGTTCAAACAATATTTCCAGAACTTGATGAGGAAGGAAAAATCATATTGGAACCTGAAGCAGTCACGGAAACAAGAACTTGACAGCTACGGAATCAATCAATTTCAGAGTATCTAATGAAGTGGAAGAACTTACCCACTGAAGATTCTACATGGGAGGATGAGAGTTTTATATAGAAGCACCCAGAGATACTCAAGCGTTGAGGACAACACTTTTGTGAAGGAGAGGGGCATGTTAGGTCCCTATATTACTAGTATAGCCCCTTATTGTTGTTAGTGTAACCCCATTATTATTATTATTGTACCCTTGTAACCCCCATTTTGTTATTATTGTCCCCTTAAATTATTATTGTTAGGTCGGCTAGGATTACATTGTGGCCCACTAGGATTACATTATGGCCCCATGGACTCCTATATATAGAAAGGAAGTTTTGTAAATTGTATCATCCAAGAATTTTTCATTAATGTAATGTATTGAAGGTTTCCCCCTCGAAGTGGCTTATTTATAAGGCGTTGATATCTCTTTTCTTCTATTTTTGGAGCTGGTTACACAACATTTGGTATCAGAGGTTTGGATTCTAGGGTTTCGCTGCTCCAAATAGGTCATTGTGGACTTTTCACTATAACTTTGTTTTTACGAAGCTTCAGAAGCTAAAATGTTTGGGGTACGAAGCTAAAATCCTGAGGAACATGGTCAAAATATTTCAGAGCTTGGTTTGCAATATTTTCAGAGATATGATCTGTGGAAGTTAGGTCTTTTTTTAGGCTCCTAAACAGGTCATCGTGGAATTTGCGCTATAAATTTTTTTCTACGAAGGTTCAGAATCTGAATTTTTTAGGGTGCAAAGCCAAAATTCTGAAGAAACTCGTCAAAAACTTTCAGATCTTGGTTGGTAGTATTTTTAGAGATATGAGCTGTGGAAGGTAGTGATTTTTCAGGCTCCATAATTTCATCTCAAAGAGGTGATCGTGGGAAAAGATTCATAACTCTCTCTCTAAGCATCGGATTGAAGTGCTGTAAAAAGTGGCTGCAAGTACAAGGACTGTATTTTCTTGGCTATAAATTTCAGAGCTGAAGGACAAAACAGTGACACGTGGAAAGTCGTACAAGTTCATTTTACTGAACCAGTCCAAAATTTGGTCATTGTGGGAGATTGGAAATAACTTTGGCTTGAAGAATCCAAATCAGATCAGACCCATGGTATTTGAAAGAAGCTTCAGAGGGCTACTACGGGGCTGAATTTTAGATATTGAAGATCCCCAATTATAGAGATAATTCAATTTCAATATCAATCTCCTCAAAAGCAAGTAAAAGGTGTGTATTTTTTTTCCGAATTGCATAAGTCTTGTTTGAATAATCAAGTTGAATTGATTCCAAGGGCATATTGTAGAATAGATATCAGTATTGGATTCTAAAATGGCCCCTAAAAATAATTTAACACCCATTAAGCCTTTAGAAGGCTCTACTATGACTCATGAAGACGAAGAATGGCAACATGACATATCAAAATTACAAGAGCAAGTGCAACAAATTTCGCTTTCGCAAAGAACAACAAAAAATGAAATGGAAGTTTTGAAGAAAGGCATGGAAACTAATATGGATGGTTTGAAGAAAGGCGTGGAAGCTAAGATGAATGGCTTGGAATCTAAGATGGATGGCATGGAAGTGGGCATGGAAGCTAAGATTGATGACATGGAAGCTAAGATCGATGAAAACATGAAAGACAACATGGAAAACATGAAGAATGATATAAAAGCATACATGGAAGGCTTTATGACAAGCTTAAAACAAGAAATGATTCCTAATGGCGAGAATATAGTAGAAGAACCTCATGATGAGAACAAAATAAATGTTAATCGTGATTTCATAAACTCTAATGTTGGCGGGAAGAACCACCATATTCCAAAAATGGATATGAGGAAGTTTGATGGAAAGGATCCTGTAACATGGATACTACAGATGGAGCAATATTTTGATCTCCATAACGTGCAAAACACTCAAAAGGTACGCATTGCAACTTTACATTTAGAACAAAATACATTTGTATGGTATCAATGGCTTTGCTCCCGTAAAAAAATTGTCACTTGGTCAATTTTTACGGAGGAAATGATAGCACATTATGAGGATACAAAGAGCAACACCTTCTTTAGCAAATTGATAAATCTCAAACAAAAGGGGTTAGTGGGGGAGCACATTGAGGACTTCCAAAAATTGAATATAAGGGTAACTGATATTCCAGAGGAACACAGGATTGATCTCTTCATAGGTACTTTAAAGGATAACATCCAACATGAAGTTCACGTTTTGGAACCCGATTCATTGGAGAAGGCATTCAGGTTGGCAAGAAAAATTGAATGTAAAATTATGGCGACAAGGAAGCCTACCACTCACTTCTATAAAGAGGGAAGTGTTGCTACTCCTAGATTTCCACAACATACAAGGTTGACACCACAACAATTGGAAGAAAAAAGAGCAAAAGGGCTTTGCTATAGTTGTGATAGCAAATACACTAAAGGTCATAAGTGTGCTGAGAAGAAATTATTTTACATAGATTCTGAAGAGGAAGAAGAAAATGAACAAGAAGAGGATATACACTAGGAACCAGCCCTAGAAGAGGAATAAATGAACCCGACGATATCGTGTAATGCACTAGCAGGAATTACCACTCCTCAAACTCTCAAGATAGAAGGACATATCAAGAAGAAAAGGGTAATAGTGTTGATAGATTCAGGTAGCACCCATAATTTTATTCATTGTAAGGTAGCCAAGGAATTAAATTTTTTCCTATACCCAACACCAGAATGTCAAGTGATGGTTACAAATGGAGGAACTATAAATTGCTCTGGAAAATGCCATAATATCAAGCTAACCATGGGGGAATATGTATTGACTAGTCCAATGCTTTCCATTCCTATGGGAGGTGTTGATGTTGTACTAGGAGTACAATGGTTACAATCTTTGGAGACGGTAGCTTTTAATTTTCAAGAACTTTTCTTGAATTTTTTTTCAGAAGGAAAGGAAGTCGAACTACGGGGTATTGCGGGGAAGCCAAGAAGGATAATAAGCTCTAATGTCATGACAAATCTTCTAAAGAAATAACAACGAGGCGTAATTGCACAATTATGCTCACTAGAAGTTCCAACATCAAAATCATCTATTTCTGCAGATCTCTGACAAGTCTTGGACAATCATTCCAAGGTGTTTGAAACTCCCAAAGGAATCCCACCTATTTGTGATCATGATCATGCTATTCATTTGATTCTAGGAAGTTTTCCTCCAAACATCAGACCTTATAGATATCCTTATGTCCAAAAGAGTGAAATTGAACGTATGATTGGACAAATGTTAGAGGCAGGTATAATTCAACCTAGTCAAAGTTCTTTCTCTGCTCCTGTAGTATTGGTACACAAGAAGGATGGATCATGGCGAATGTGTCCGGATTATAGGGAACTCAATAACCTCACCATTAAAGATAAATTTCCCATTCCTGTGATTGATGAATTATTGGATGAATTACATGGAGCAATTTATTTTACCAAGTTGGATCTTCGTTCAGGATATCATCAAATTAGAATGAAGACTGAAGATATTCCAAAAACAGCATTTCGAACTCATGAGGGTCATTATGAATTTTTTCTCATGCCTTTTGGCCTTACCAATGCACCTTCTACATTTCAAGGGTTGATGAATTCCATTTTCAAACCCTTCCTTAGAAAATTTGTGCTAGTATTTTTTGATGATATACTAATCTACAACATGTCTTGGAAGGATCATGTCCAACATGTTGACAGGGTGCTCAAACTATTGCAGGAGAAACAATTATATGCAAAAACATCCAAATGTTTCTTTGGAGTACAAGAGGTGGAATATCTGGGTCATATTATATCTCACGAGGGTGTTAAAGTAGACGCTAACAAAATTAAAGCCATTAAGGAATGGAAAGTCCCCAAGACAATAAAGCAGTTGCGAGGATTTCTCGGGTTAATCGGCTATTATCGCAAGTTTGTTAAGAATTATGGGAGAATAGCAGCACCTCTAACAACATTATTGAAGAAAGATGCATTTTCATGGACTCCTGAAGCAACTAAGGCCTTTGAACATCTTAATGAGGCAATGTGCCTAGCACCGGTCTTAGCTACGCCAGACTTCACAAAAACCTTTATTGTGGAATGTGATGCCTCAGGAAATGGAATTGGTGCAGTTTTAATGCAGGAAGGAAGACCCATTGCTTTTGAAAGTCGTCCAATCAAAGGAAAGTATTTACAGAAACCTATTTATGAGAAGGAAATGTTAGCAATACCGCATGCACTAAAGAAATGGTGAACTTACCTAATGGGAAGACACTTCAAGGTAAAAACTGATCATGATAGTCTTAAACACTTTTTGGAACAAAGACTATCTTCAGAAGAGCAGCAAAAATGGGTCACAAAGATGTTGGGTTATGACTTTGAAATAATCTACAAAAAAGGAAAGCTTAATGTTGTTGCAGATGCACTGTCAAGAAAGAATGAAGAGGTGGAAGCATTGCTTTGTGCCATTTCTATTATCCAACCAGATTGGATAGCCGAAGCAAGAGATGAATGGAAGAAGGACAAAGATGTATGGACACTCATTCAAAAGTTGCAGCAAGATCCTAGTACATCTGATACATTTAGTTGGAAAAATGATTCCTTATGGTACAAAGATCGCTTATATTTTTGTAATAATTCCCAACTAAAACAAAATATTCTTCTGGAATTGCACACTTCTCCTTTAGGAGGACACTCAGGATTTTTTAAAACTTACCACAGGGTGAAGAAATAATTTTTTTGGGATGGCCTTAAATCTAATATTCAAAAGTTTGTGGCGGAATGTTTGGGTTGCTAGCAGAATAAAGTTGAGACAATTAAGACCCCGAAACTTCTACAACCTTTATCCATTCCAAGTCAACGTCTAGAGGAGATTTCAATGGATTTTATCACAGGTTTACCTAAGTCCGAAGGAAAGAGTGTCATCATGGTGGTAGTTGATAGACTTACCAAGTATGCACACTTTTGTGCATTATCTCATCCATTTAAAGCAAGTACAGTTGCTAGTACATTTATGGACAGAATTCAAAAGCTACATGGAATCCCAAGAGTTATTGTGAGCGAAAAAGATCCCATTTTTACCGGAAATTTTTGGAAGGAGTTATTTTCTTGTTTGGGTACACAAATAGCTCATAGCTCATCTTATCATCCTCAATCTGATGGTCAAACTGAGATAGTAAATAAATGTTTGGAAGGATATCTCCATTGTTTTGTATCTGATAAACAAACACAACAGGTCAAGTGGTTACCTCTCGCTAAATGGTGGTATAACACTTCCTTCCATACTGCAGAAAAAATGACCCCATTTATGGCACTTTATGGATATCATCCACCATCCATCACATCATCTTTA
Source organism: Pinus albicaulis (assembly GCA_034641835.2). Lineage (NCBI taxonomy): Eukaryota > Viridiplantae > Streptophyta > Pinopsida > Pinales > Pinaceae > Pinus > Pinus albicaulis. Next base: position 1,821,648,931 of record CM076580.1, read on the forward strand.
AGGGAAAATTCGAAGGTTCAAGCAGTGGAAGATCACATCGAGCATCAGCAAGAAGTTCTCTAACTCTTAAAGGATAAACTGAATTTGGCTCAAAATCGAATGAAACAACAGGAAGATCAACATCGCAGCGAGAGAGGTTTTGATGTAGGAGATTGGGTATTTTTACGGCTACAACCATACAAACAAATGTCCCTCAAGCAAGCTAAGAAGGATAATAAATTATCACCAAAGTACTATGGTCCTTACAAGGTGTTGCAAAAGATTGGTACAATGGCATACAAAGTGGAGCTTTCTTCTTCTTCACGAGTACATCTAGTTTTCCATGTTTCATGCTTAAAGAAGGTTATAGGTGAAAATCTTCCAGTTCAAACAATATTTCCATAACTTGATGAGGAAGGAAAAATCATATTGGAACCTGAAGCGGTCATGGAAACAAGAACTCGACAGCTACGGAATCAATCAATTTCAGAGTATCTCATCAAGTGGAAGAACTTACCCACTGAAGATTCTACATGAGAGGATGAGAATTTTATACAAAAGCACCCAGAGCTACTCAAGCGTTGAGAACAACACTTTTGTGAAGGAGAGGGGCATGTTAGGTCCCTATATTACTAGTATAGCCCCTTATTGTTGTTAGTGTAACCCCCTTATTGTTATTATTGTACCCTTGTAACCACCATTTTCTTATTATTGTTCCCTTAAATTATTATTGTTAGGTCGGCTAGGATTACATTGTGGCCCACTAGGATTACATTATGGCCCCATGGACTCCTATATATAGAAAGGAGGTTTTGTAGATTGTATCATCCAACAATTTTTCATTAATGTAATGTATTGGAGGTTTCCCCCTCGAAGTGGCTTATTTCTAAGGCATTGATATCTCTTTTCTTCTATTTTTGGATCTGGTTACACAACATTTGGTATCAGAGGTTTGGATTCTGGGGTTTCGCTGTTCCAAATAGGTCATTGTAGAATTTTCACGATAACTTTGTTTTTACGAAGCTTCAGAAGTTGAAATTTTTAGGGTGCGAAGCCGAAATCCTGAGGAACATGGTCAAAATATTTCAGAGCTTGGTTCGCAATATTTTTAGAGATATGATCTATGGAAGTTAGGTCTTTTTTCAGGCTCCTAAACCGGTCATCGTGGAATTTGCGCTATAACTTTTTTTCTACGACTGTTCAGAATCTGAAATTTTTAGGGTGCGAAGCCAAAATTCTGAAGAAACGCGACAAAAAAATTTAGATCTTGGTTCGCAACATTTTCAGAGATATGAGCTGTGGAAGGTAGTGATTTTTCAAGCTCCATAATTTCATCTCAAATAGGTGATAGTGGGAAAAGATTCATAGCTCTCTCTCTAAGCATTGGATTGAAGTGCCATAAAAAGTGGCTGCAAGTACAAGGACTTTATTTTCTTGGCTATAAATTTCAGAGCTGAAGGACAAAACAGTGACACGTGGCAAGTCATACAAGTTCACTCTACTGAACCAGTCCAAAATTGGGTCATTGTGGGAGATTGGAAATAACTTTGTCTTTAAGAATCCAAATCAGATCAGACCTGTGGTATTTGAAAGAAGCTTCAGAGGGCTACTACAGGGCTGAATTTTAGATATTGAAGATCCCCAATTATAGAGATAATTCAATTTCAATATCAATCTCCTCAAAATCAAGTAAAAGGTGTGTATTTTTTTCCGAATTGCATAAGTCTTGTTTGAATAATCAAGTTGAATTGATTCCAAGGGAATATTGTAGAATAGATATCAGTATTGGATTCTAAAATGGCCCCTAAAAAGAATTCAACGCCCATTAAGCCTTTAGAAGGCTCTACTATGACTCATGAAGACGAAGAATGGCAACATGACATATCAAAAGTACAAGAGCAAGTGCAGCAAATTTCGCTGTCGCAAAGAACAACAAAAAATGAAATGGAAGTTTTGAAGAAAGGCATGGAAACTAAGATGGATGGTTTGAAGAAAGGCGTGGAAGCTAAGATGAATGGTTTGGAAGCTAAGATGGATGCAATGGAAGTGGGTGTGGAAGCTAAGATGGATGACATGAAAGACAACATGGAAAACATGAAGAATGATCTAAAAGCATACATGGAAGGCTTGATGACAAGCTTAAAACAAGAAATTATTCCTAATGGTGGAAATATAGTAGAAGAAACTCATGATGAGAACAAAATAAATGTTAATCATGATTTCATAAACTCTAATGTTGGCGGGAAGAACCATCATATTCCAAAAATGGATATGAGGAAGTTTGATGGAAAGGATCCTGTAACATGGATACTACAGATGGAGCAATATTTTGATCTCCATAACGTGCAAAACACACAAAAGGTACACATTGAAACTTTACATTTAGAACAAAATACATTTGTATGGTATCGATGGCTTTGCTCCCGTAAAAAAAATTTCACTGTGATTGATGAATTATTGGATGAATTACATGGAGCATGCTTAAAGAAGGTTATAGGTGAAAAATCCATGTTTTCCACGTTTCATGCTTAAAGAAGGTTATAGGTGAAAATATTCCAGTTCAAACAATATTTCCAGAACTTGATGAGGAAGGAAAAATCATATTGGAACCTGAAGTGGTCATGGAAACAAGAACTCGATAGCTACGGAATCGATCAATTTAAAGTATCTCATCAAGTGTTCCTTACCCTTGAAGATTCTACATGGGAGGATGAGAATTTTATACGAAGCACCCAAGTACTCAAGCGTTGAGGACAACACTTTTGTGAAGAGGGGCATGTTAGGTCCCTATATCACTAGTATAGTCCCTTATTATTGTTAATGTAACCCCCTTATTGTTATTATTGTACCCTTTTAACCCCCATTTTTTTATTATTTTTCCCTTAAATTATTATTGTTAGGTCGGCTAGGATTACATTGTGGCCCACTAGGATTACATTATGGCCCCATGGACTCCTATATACAGAAAGGAGGTTTTGTAAATTGTATCATCCAAGAATTGTTCATTAATGTAATGTATTGGAGGTTTCCCCCTCGAAGTGGCTTATTTCTAAGGCGTTGATATCTCTTTTCTTCTATTTTTGGAGTTGGTTACACAACACTATGTTATTTATTCAGATTAAGTTAATTGAATGCATTATCAAGTATTGCAATCAGAGAAATGAAACTTGGCATTATACAAGGGGTATTTCTGTATTTTTTCTCATCATTATACATTTGAAGCATACATCAATAGTAAAGGGGTTTATTGAATATATTTGTAAGTGGGTCATTGTCCCTGGTATGAGAGTCCACGATTTATTTCTCTATTTTATATTTTCATGGTGGTAGGGTGGTGCTAAGGCAAGTTGAAGCTTGCAAGATGTTGGAGATGATAAAAGTAAGGTGTTAGAGCGTCCTTCTAGTTGGAATTGGTAAAACCAGGGTTTGGGAGCATCCTTTTAGGAGTTGGTTCTTCCTGATAAATTGAATTAATTTCTAAAGTACTAGGAAGTTGGAGCATCCATTTCAGTTGGAGCTGATAGATATTGTACTCATAAATTATATTAAAACAATTTGGTGGTTTTTCTCCTAAAAGGGTTTCCACCTAGAATTTTTGTGTATTGTTCTTGTGATGTCTTGTTGGTCTATGTTTTGATCTAAAGCTAATGACATTCAATGCTCTAAATATTTAAGAAATGACTAATTGAGTTGAAATACTGATTCACCCCTATCTTGAAATTTCCAACAATTGGTATTATAGCAGGTTCCTTCACAAGAAATCTAACCATTATAAGGGAGATCATGGATTGCGCAAAGAATAAAATACCATTATTTGATGGATATAACTATGCACTTTGGAGTGGAAGGATGAAAGCATATGTGTAAGCACTAGGATTTGATGTCTGGCACTCTATAATGAGTGGATACAAAGAACCCTCAACTCCTCTAATAGATGATTCTTGACATTTTTAGGTAGCATCGGGTGTGCTCTATCCCTGAAATTTTGTGGAGGGGCTAAGACACACGAGACCTCCAAGACCTAGAAAGCGTTTGGAGAAATTCCATCTTGTTTGATATTTAATCAAATAAATAATATTTTTAATTAAGGACCTGTTGTGCTATAAAACATCCCCCCCCCCCATTTATTTGAATATCTATTAATCTTATGAATAATAATTGGGGACTCTTTAAAAAAAAAATAGATTTTAGGAAACATTATTTCTATTAGCGTTAAGTTTTAAAACTTCAGGAATAAAAGGCATGAACCTTTTTCGCTTTGATTTCATTGCGCTTGGCACAAATTGAAAAACTCACAAGATAACAAAGTTAGAACACATGTAAAATTTACGAATTGCGATAAGCACTAATATCTTTATGAGTTATATGTAGCTCCCCATTAAAAAGCTTAGAAAGCCCTTATAATTATAAATCGCATTGCGCCTCCTTAAAATATTAACTTATATCATTTGAAAAGAAATTGCGATGAGTCAGACTTGATAAAATAATAAACGAACAATGAAATGTATCTACGAAATTCGATAAAATTCAATGCTTTGAGTTTTAGCGCATATCACATCCCGCATCATCAACCCAAATGAAAGTTACGTCCACCTTGATAAAGTGTGATATGCGATTTGCGCAAATTGCATTTTGCATGCACTCACTGTCGAAATACATAATATGGATGCTTGTAAAATCTGCGATTTGTGATACAACATTTATTACTAAAGAACTTGAAGTGATACTTAATCAATTGGTCCATCAATAAGATCTAATGATTTAAATCTTTTTCATTGGACATATAATGTAAAATATGTAAAAGATTAGATAATTGTTTAAAGGGTTATTAATGACAATTAATGGTTTCGGGGCTAAAAAAGATTGATATATTTCTAAAGCATGTTTCAAATAAAAGTTTTGACTTTTTAATTTATAGTTATTTAAATATGTTTCTTTGTTCCTCTTCGATCTTCATAGCAACTCTGAATTTCCTTATCTTGCTTGAATTCAGGAAACTATCTGAGAAAGAGATATCAATATAAATGACAAAGAAAGACAAATCAGTTGCCAAATCATCCACCACTGAAGTTACATACATGCCTACATTATTTTCAGATACTACGTGCAATAAGGACATTGGAATTTATTCATGGGAAGCCATGTATAATTTATTTGAAGAAGAAAATCCAAGGGAACTAAAGAAAGTAGCAACGGCAGATGCGGATAATTCATCAGAACCTTCATACTTCGAAGTTGCATGTTCATTCTTACATAAGATAGCTGCAAGGCCAAAGATCTTACCATACACTGATATGGTAAAATGGGTCATCGAAAATATTAATATTAGATATTATTTTTGGGATTCAACTGCGTTAAGAAAGTCATTCATCTATGACCATTTCCATGAGAGGTTGTCGTAACTGACTAATATCTCATGATTTTTTAATCATCCACTAAGCACTCATTGCATCGTGATGCTCACAGGGGTGAAGAAGTGGGATTGAAACTAGTGAAATCAATTACATAGTGTCAATCATCACTTCCAGGGCTTGCATCTGGTAACCAGGACTTCCCGGGAGGTCACCCATCCCAGAACTCCTCTAGCTCAAGCGCGCTTAACTGTGAATTTTTCCCCACAATCAAGCCCACTTAGCTTGCAACCCCATTTGAAAAACCTTAGCAAGTATTGTGCCTCATGAACCATTCAAGTAGAGATCCCCTTACTCTTTGTATTTTAAGTATGAGGGGTTCCTGCAGTGCATTATATTAATATTGCAGACAGGATGTTCAAGAATTCCAAACAGGAAAACATGGGTTCATTCACACTAGAGGATTTGCGTATAGTGTACCATTTTCCAATGCCATAGAAATCTTATGATAAAGATATCCTAGAGAAGTTTGAAAAGGATAATCAAGACCCAATGAAGGTGGTGAAAGAATGGAAGGCATATCAAAGAAAATTAAAGTGCGACAAACATGGTATGTACCCAATAGCGCAATTTCCACCACCCTATTTTTTTGTAGCAACAATGATGTGTAGATTTTTTTCTAGACCTGATACCACTAAATTTTCCATTGAATGGGTTCCCTTAATTGACACAATCGTAACTTTTACTATCATGAATTGGGAAAACATTTAATCCAATAATTTGGCCAAAACCATTATGGATTATAGGACAAATAGGGTCTTTTCAAATGGGACAGTCCCTCCTTTTTACATGAGCACATATATCATGGATGCTACATGTTTCTACTCAAACTTTCCTATTATGGGTTGGAAATGGACCAACCAAGACCCTAACCCTATTCATATTTATCATAAAGCCCTGTGGGAGTCTGAATTTCGTTCCCATTTCTATAAGATTTTTCATGGAGTCATGTTGCCCATTCATCGAACCATTTTTAATGAGAAAGCTCCTAGAATTTCTACAGAGGCCAGTGCAGATATTTTGCATGTAGCCAGATGGTTCAGAGAAGTGAATTTTACTTATGTCAGAGTTTTCGGGAGTCTTTCTCCCCCTCATGTTTTTCCCTACTATGTTCCAGATAAATTCTTGGCTATAGAAATTGCATATCAAACACTTGTAAATGGTATAAATAAGCAACTCAAGGATTCTAAGAAAGACATTTGGCCTACATTTCCATTACAATGTGGTACCGCCACTCTATTTGATGTAGGTCATACAACAAAAGAAATTTTGAACATTACTTCTTTGAATTTGGCTTTAATGCCAGGGAGATAGTACGATCCTAATAATGTGGCCCAAAATTTTACCACTGCTCTTAAAGTTAGACCTTTTATGCATGAAAATGATGTTTTTTATGATTTATTTGAAGGAATATAGAACTTTACATATGTATTTAAAATAGCGTTCAATAAGCTCAGTGTAGCAGACCTTAAATATTTTCATGGATACAGAAACAAGAGGTTGGAAATAGTCCCATTGGACTTGTTACTAATTGAAGAAATCAGAGAAACAAGCCCTAGTATGATTTTAGATGATGAAGCAAAAGATATATTAGAGGATGAGTCACAAGAAACATCAATTCAAGAGTTAGAGCATTCACAACAAAATTCTCAAAGTTCAGATCATTCTAATAATGAATCTGAAAGTAAAAATGAGAGCCTTGATAAGATAATTGAAGATATAATCAAAGGAATTGATATAAATATTGAGGAAGGAACTGGTGAAGCTGTATTATTAAAAGAATCTTCAAAAGAACTTCAGCAAGTTCAAACTACATCTTAGCAGATAGTGAAATCTTGAGTAGAGAATTTGGGAAAATAATGGACAAAGTCTACTCAAGCATTGAAGACACCACTTAATCCTAATCCAAAAGGATCAACAAGTTTTGAAACTCCTGAGAAAGCTCAGAATATAGTAGAAACAACAATGGCACTTCAGCAAATCCTAGAGTTTCAAGAATAGTAGATCATCTCGGCCTACCCAATAAAATAAATCATTTTAAATATTGAGGAAATACCTCCATTGGACTTTTATAAAGTCCAAGTCACAAATTTGTAATAAAGAGGAGGAAAAGAAGAAGAGTTGATGAAACGGTGACAACTCTCAATAATGAATGAGTAGATGTTGTCTAGAAAGACACTTTTTTCAATCCAACAAAACATCTTACCAAACTGTCACAATTTGCAGGGGCATATGCAAATGCCACGATGGATAAAGCAATAGAAGTGAAACTTCTACTCAGACAGAGAGAAGAAAGAGTTCAAGAGCTGGAAATAAAACTGGAACAAGAAAAGCATAATGCTAATAAACAAGTTGGGATGAAAATGACACAATTCGAGAAGGAATTTGAAAGATTGAAGTTGCAACATCAAGTACAAATCTTTGAGAAGGATACATAGATAGAGGTAGTAATGGATAAGCGTAAAAGCCAACCTCAAACAGAACAGTTCATAAAAGAGGCACTTGAATGGAATGCAAAGTTGAAACAACAACATAAGACTTTTTTTCAGCAAATCTCAACCACCAATCCATACTGTGAAACAAATAAAATATTGACTCAACACATGGCAAATAGAAGATTGGAATGTGAAAATATTCATAAGAAAATTTCTGAATTCATTTTATGGCAAGAATCTGACAAAGGAAAAAAGGTTGATCTCCCAAAAGTTGACAAATTTCATAAGGATATTTTATTTAAAGACTGGGAGATGCAGTTGAGACAAGCAGAAAAAACAATGTCAAAGGCAGCAAACTTAGCAAATGAGATCATTGAGTTTGTTAATGGAAAAATTCAAAACACTAAGATTATTAAAGAATATACAACTGAAGCGATCCCAGAGCTCAAATTATTAGAGACACATTGGAAAGAAAGCATCGAGACACAGGAATAATCTATAAAGCATATAAAAAAATTAGATCCAGAAAATTACTGGAACTTCTTGATCAAACCACATCATTAATGCATGACTCTGCAATCTTTAACCGATTCCACTATAAAAGTGTTACCAACACTCTCAAATGTCACGTTTAAAGGCCAGTTCAGCTCCGGGATCACACACCAACTTAGTTGAAGCCGATGATGGTTATCTGCCAGCTCAAAGATCAAATGACGAAAGAAGATCAGCCTACCTAAGCAATCTTGTTATATTTATTTCTAGATTATAGTTTAGTTTACTTATTATGAGAAATTTTGTTTGAAACCTCCTCAAATTTTTATGTAATAATCCATTTTTGACATATTTAGTTTAGTATTTAAACCATTCTCATGCATTTAGAGAAGGGCCCATAATTTTATGAAAGAACAATCTATGAAAGATTGCACTTTTGTACTTTTATGAGTGCCTTTGATGAAATATATGGAACATGATCTGCTTTTTGGAAAATTGAATATGTTTTACTGAAATTTCATTTCTGTACTCTTAAATTATATTTGAATTGAAGGGAAGTGGATCAATATTGTGGATTTCATGAGCAAATCTTATCATATATGGTACTTTTATCTTATGGTTAAGTCTTGATTGTGAATCTATAGTAATTTATTTTTATATTGTGATATGTATGTAGTCTGACTCACAATTTATCATTCATGCACTTCTATACAATGTTTTAGCTGTAATTCCTTATTATATACATAAAGAAATTGATAGATGCGATATATTTCACATAATTATTTTGATTAACTATTTATTCAGGATAATCATTTTACATAATTTTCATCTCTTTCAGCAAGTGAATTATCTTTGTTACCTTTTGCTGTAAGACATATTTCTAGATCGCATCAATGGTAATTTTTCCTAGGTTATAGATTAAGTTAAACAAATGGGTTAAGCAGATGCATGAGTTTTGTTATTTAGATAGATTACTTTCATTCATTTATATTAATTTATCATTTCACATTGTACCAAAACCTACCATTACCATACCAATCTCTTTATTTGGAAAATTGGTCCCATTATCCCCTGTTGGAGCCACTACACCAAATGGAAAAGGAGATTCTTTAAGGTCAGAACCAGGCGGTTATCCCCCATGTTGTTGCAACGAAATTCCGGGGCGTCAAAATTGTGGCGCTAGAAGGAGGGCCAATTGTGAATGGCAAGAAAAATCGATAAAAAATATAGAAGCCATTGTAATACTCATTTTCCATCTAGATCCCCTCAAACTTCTAGATCCCCATCATGAATAACTATTTTAAGATCAGAATTTCAACAATCTTATCCAAAAATCCCTATTAGATCTCAAAATTTTATTTCTTCAGACTATAAATATGAATCACTAGAAGTTCAAACTTTGATTGAAAAGTTAGAACAACTCTCCATTTCAGCCGAAAATCCTGCAGTACCACAAATATATGAAGAAAGTGTTTCATTTGTGCTACAACCTAGAAGAATATTAACTCATTCTCTAAGTGAGAAAATAGGAGTTCCTCCCTTGGAATTTCCCATTCCTTCTTCCTGAAAGTATACCAAGAAATATAAATCACAAATATCTATTAGTGAGATTTTTTCCAATTCCTCATCTCAAATCCATTCACTTCCCCCACACATTTCAAGAGCTCTCAGTCACACTACTGATGCTAGTCCCTCTAGTTCAGGTAGTCAACCTGTCTCTTCTTCCACTCACATCCCATTCATATATTCATCCACCCAAACTACTACAATCATGGTAGGACAACAAATACCACCACGTGTACAACCATGGAATAATACAGGTGTTGTAGCAATGGTAGCTCCTCTTCACCCAGTTCCTAAGTATATTGAAAGATGGTTACCCAAATTCAATCCTGATCATGGTCTACTAGCAGAAGAACATCTCCACAATTATATGTTAGCCATCAATTTAAAAGAGGTAACTAAAGAAGACTGCGTGGTCAAATTATTTCCATATACTCTTACAAGTTCTGCAAGATACTGGTATTTTTCATTATCTACTCGCTCTATAACTAGTTTGGATATGTTTGAAGAACAATTCCTAGCTAATTTTGGAGATGAAAGAACCATTGCATCACTCATCAATTACATATCAAATCTCAAGGCCAAAACAATAGATAAAATCAAAGAATTCAATTTTGGATTCGATAAATTACTCAATAAAATCCCTGCTACATCAGTTCTTGGGGCTGAAGTTCAAATTGAGTGGTATATCTCTTCTCTTCCCTCTAATATATCCATTTTTGTAGATAGAGGGAAGTTAGCTACATTAGCAGAAAACATTAAGGAAGCCATGTCTGTAGATAAATGTATTATTTCTCTTGAAAATAAAAGCTCTCAAGAAGACATAAAATCCAAGAAAGTTTCTTTCAAAGATGATTCAAAGAAAAAGCCATCAAAAGATCCTTTTGATGTAGAAGGCCTCCATAAAGTACTGAAAACCATGACAAATGAAATGGTAGACATCAAAAAGCAAGTTGCTAAAAATTCCAATGCTAAGAAAACTTTCAGATCTTTCAAGAGAAATCAGTCTTCTAGTTCTTAGCCACCCAACACTATATCTAATGTTGAGTCTGACCTAGAAACAGAAGATGAAGAAACAAAGGAAGAATAAACTGAGGAAGAGGAAGTATTTGAACTAAATGGCATGTGGGACTTTATCATTCCAAATTATGAACAACAAGAAGCTTTTCCTGTTACTACTAGAAGCAAAGGACCCACTGAAGAAAACCACCCAAGTCAAAAGCAGAAAGCTTCAACATCAACTTCAAAAGAAAAATCAGCTAATAAGAAATTTGCTTCTTAGTTTTCATAGTCTATTCCTCCTTCAACAAGTTCTCCATCTACATAAAAAAACTTGGTAGTATCTGACACCATGGAATATAATATTGTTGAAGATATGAAGAAAGTAAAGGCAAACATCTCACTTCATGAACTTACCAAATTGAAACAATAGTAGAAGATATTTCTTAGAGAAATGAATGTAGTTTTTGCTTTACCAATACATGTTGTTGTTATATCTCAGGTTGCAACAGTTCAGGAAAACCTCCTACTTCTTCAAATAAGGTTGACCCTTATGATGCAATTATTATAGTGTTGGAAATATTGTCATTGATGGCAAAGGAGGTAGCAGATGCAGAAACAGGAACAGTTACAAGGAGATTAAGACAGACAATGGAGCAAAGAGGAAATGAAGAGAAAGGCATAGACAAAGGAAGCAAATACGGAGACAGAGCTGTTATCACAGTAGTAGAGGCAGAGGCAGAGTGACAGAAGCAACAGAGGCAGAGCCACAGATGTCATTGCAGAGAAACCATTGTTATTTCAAAAATATGTACATATATAGATAAATTCCGAGAATCTTTCATACAGCCGGGCGTTACACATAACATTCTAGGCGTTTGAATCAGTTAGCATTCACTGTTTGAATTATGTTTGAAATTATCGCCATTTTTTAACAAAGCACTTGTATTCGATTGACATGGAGATTGTATATATGGTAGGTGCGTTATATATATATGGTTTATATATATGCATACACCGAAGAACCAGCGTGAATAGGAGCGGAACCATAGTCAGAGGTGGAACCAAATTCAAAGGAGTGGAACTCTGCGTTGGAGGCGGAATCATAGTCGAAACAAAAAATTATATATATATATATAATTGAAATGCGAAGGAATTAGCGTTAAAACGGTGTATTGAACTATTAAATTAAAACCCTGAGCGGAACCTGGAGCGGAGGAGAGAAGCGGAACCGAGACTTGTGAACAGTAACAGTGGGTTGGAGTGAAACCATGGTTTTTTTCCACACCACCATCTGTCGGAAAGCGGTATTGGAGGAATGGGCAGCGATTCCATATAGGAATCGACACGTGGCTTGTGGACCGTTTCAAAACTGCCCTTTAAAGTGCGCTTTCGCGCGTTATACATCGACTGAAGACATCGAGCGAAATCGATACACACCGTTGATCTGGAGGCTCGATATCCGACGGCGATCATTCGCAGAACTTGCTCAAAGTTTAACAAAGGCGTGCGGAGGTTAGGCCAGGTACGATACGAACGTTTGATTGGTCAATTTATCATAGAGGTAGGACCCGGAGCCACGGGGTTATTCCAAGTCATTGGTTTGTAGAGTGTTAGCTATTAATATAAAATCCCACCGGTGATAACATTATTATAAAGGGTGGTGAATTGGTGGCGCGCTGGCGGTGGTGCATGGTGGAGACACCACAAAGTGGTGTTTACGGGGGCTCCCATTTCTCCGTACACATCAAATGGGGTGAGGCCCCGCAGTTCATCATAGCCGTTGATCGGCGGTCAACGTGTGATCGGCCAGTCAACTACGGGGGGTACCCTCCGTGTTAACCTCCGCGCTCTTCAACCCCCCGCACTCCGTCGATCTCCAATCAACCTGTGTGCTGTTTAACCTGCGCCTGTTCACCATGCTGCTACCTACGAATTGATCTCTCGTTCGGGCATGAAACTTGAATGCAATTGTACACACAGCTGATGAAAAAGTTGAGCTAAACCAAGACTGTGATGTTGAACCGGGGCTTTGTGGTAACCCTGCTGCATCAAGTGTCACTACACTCTCTTTTCTGAATATATATTGTCCAGATGTATATGTAATTGAGAATAAACCTGAGAAGCAGTTATATATGCAGTTGGTGCACAAAAGCACAGTGAACAAGTGATTAAACACAAGGATAAAAGTATGGGTCTGACAGAGATTCACAGATATTACAGGTTTGACAGGTATACATTCACAGGTGCACACAATTACAGTAAATCAAGGTACACAGAACAGTCACTCAACAAATGCAAAAAAAAAAAAAGAGGAGCTGAGTGAAATTGAGTTATATAATTGAAAAGGAGCTGAGTGATATTGAAATATCATTAAGAATGTAAATGTAAATGATGTAATTATTTTTTATTGTTTGTGATGCAAAGGAAAGTATCCTAAAGAAAAGACAAAATCCCACTGTAGCATGAAATTGTGTACATATTATTATGATTTTTAAATTGAGTTGGATAAAGAAATGAGGAGGCAGAAGACCAAGGGGTATGACCATTCATTTTGAATTCCTAGAAGAAAACAAACAGTCATAAAAAATTCTATAAGTAATATCATTTTGAAATGCCAAAGTGAGAGTTAGAAGGGAGAGAAAGAGTGAGTAAAAATAATGCAGAAATAAAGCAGTGAAGCAAAGAAGAAAGAGGAGCTGAGCAAAGAAGAAGGAGAAGCTAATAGAGAATCTGAGAAGATGCAGAGATGATACAGGGCAGATATGAGAATAGATGAATAGCAGAGCAATTGGAACAAGACAGAGCTGATATCCAAGGTAAATCATCAATTGTTTCTCTTTTGAAAGAGTGAGGAAGTTGGAGCTTCCCTATCAATTTGTAGTTTGATAGATGTCAGTTGTAGCTGACTGAGGTTGGAGCCTCCTGTAGGTTGGTGCCTGCAAAAAATTGATGGGAGTTGGAGCTTCCTTGCAAGTTGTAGCTTGCAGAATTGAAGTAGGAGCCTCCTGTAGGTTGGTGCCTATAGAAAATCAGTGGTGAGAGGGAGTTGGAGCTTGCCTTTGCATCACAACAATAATAAGATGTGGTTTTCTCCCTTTATGGGTTTCCACTTATATCTGGTGTCTCTGTGCATGATGTCTATGTGTTGATGTGGTTTATCTAATCTGCTTAATACTTGTTGCTCACATATTAAGACTGTTGTTACATTAGCAAATTTGTTTGATACTTGCTGCTTACTAATAAAGATTGTTCACATATTAAGTTGATCATGAAGTGAAGGTGTAAATAAGTTTTAAGAGAAAGTTTTAAAAAGTCCATGTATGTATTAAACTGATTCACCCCCCCCCCCTCTCAGTTTAATTAAGGGTTCAACAATTGGTATCAGAGCAGGTTCCTTAGTACCAGTCTAACAGCTGAAAGGAGATCCTAGGTTCCCAAGATGACTAGTAAAGACGGATACTCAACCAACAAAGCCCCTTTCTTCACTGGTGAAAATTATGATTTCTGGAAAATCAGAAT